>PVKA01001429.1:0-94060 GCA_004027165.1 Ctenomys sociabilis | reverse complement strand
CATTGTCCCAGGCCACCACTGCTTTGAGAAAGTGAAGGTGAGAAATAGCTGCACTGTTTGATAGTTGAAGTCAGTGAGGGCAGAAAGTCCTCTCAGAATTGTGGGAAATTAACTATGGCCCTGAGAAATGGGCTTTGCAAGGGGCCGAGAACAGGAAGGCATGTCTTTGAAGGGAGAACATGCTCTGGAGCACAGGTGGGAGAGACAGAAAAGGGAGGAAGTGTTGAGCGGCAGATGGCATGGCCCAGAGCCCTAGCCAACTGGGCACTCTCCTTGGGAATACAGAGTTGAAACATGGGAAATATAAAGGAAGAGGCCAAGCTGAAGGGGGCGTGTGTTTCTCTCATTGGGCAAGACATAGGTTCTTCCTGAGTTTAGAGTGCTTTTCCCTTAAGTGAGGTAGACAGACCATAATGAATGGTTTTCATTCGGTTCTCTGGATCTCAGAGGTGCAAGAAAGGGTTTTCATAGGGAGTAGTCTTGGTTTGAAAGTTGGTGTTAACCAGTGTTCCTAAATTGATTGCTGGATTGAGCAATTTAGGATTTTCTGATTTTTATCCTGTCTCTCATAGGTAAGTGTTTATATTGAAAAGCAAACTACCACTTTTATTTTATCTCAATTAATATTATCTTGCTTTCTCCACAACAGCAACAAAAAATAATGATGCTGAAAGCAGTATTGAATTGTTTGTCTAGCAGATAATGGAGACTGGTTTTTGACCTGTTGTTATCCCATAAACAGCCCCATTACCATAAAGAAAATAAGACTATTAGCCTTATGTTAGAAGAATATTTTAAAAGCAGGAATAGTTGGAACTGGAGAACATGTCAGGCTTTTAAATGTAATTAGGAGATTCTCAACTAAGAAATCTGGACTGGAAATTTTCTAAATGTAAGTTGATCATGTAATTTTGTGCACATTATCCATACAGGAAAAACTACAAGATCTATGCATTTTGAAGTCAAAGTGTCTCCTATAATAGTATGCATTTTCTAATCCATTCAGCTAAGCACTCTGAGATCTCTAAGTCTTATTGGAGAATAATTTATCAGCCTTATATTAAAACTGTAATGCATGTGCTGTCACGATTATCAACCAGGGCAGTAACATTAGTACCTAAGGAAATAAACTAGAGCAGATGGAATTTGTGTGTTACTTCATCATGCTGGCTTTTTTTTCGTCTGCTATTTTTAACCATTATCAATAAAGTTACATTTCTGTGGGTTCTCATTCTTCTCATGGTTTAAGAAAGTATTAGAGTCATTTTTGTCATTTTAAGACTTGGTATACATGACTAATGACCTCTTTCATAGCGCAGGAGTTTTTCAGCTGCTTGAAAGCTGTAATATACTTAAAATTGATGCAAAGAACTAATCTGCTTGGGGTGACAAGTCAGAGTGTACAGAGAATAAGTTGTATGCTCAAACGTCTTCTGCAAAACAAGAAAAAAATTACTTTTCAAAAGCAGAATAAAGAATTTATGGTTAGAACCCTTAAGTAATTGTAGTCCCCTCATCTCTAGTATGTATGAGTAATATTTTAAGTTAGGATGTGTTTCACAGAACACCTGTATTCCTTTTATTTAGTTTTAATTTCTTTTTTTTTGGTGCTGGGAGTCGAACTCAGGACCTTGTACTTCCTAGGTAGGTGTTATGCTACTGAGCTATGTCTTTGGTCCCGGTCTTCCTTTTAGCATTAATAAAAATTGGGAAGTCATTTTCATAACTGACTTGTGTGAATTAAAATTTCAATTTAAACATATAAACAATGAAACAGAGACAATTATCTCATTTTCCTATGGCTCCCAGTTATTTATTTTGCTATGTGTCACCACTCATGTGCATGACCTTATCATTCAAGATGTTTGTCCTATTAACTGAACTGTGTTTTATATATATGCATTTCACTACTTTTCCTATTTTATGTGAGTCTCTAGAAAATTACATAGCTCTTTTTTGTAGTTTCCTACTAGCCCTAATCTAAATTTTTGCCTTCTGGTTCCTTCATTCTTCCTTTCTCTAAGTCCTTTGTGACCATCCTAGAGATCTCGGTATTGACAACTGTTATAACAACAGTGCTCCTTCTCTCTGGAGTGTTGTTAATGTTTCTGTGTGTTCATAGTGTTCCATGGACTAGATTTCAAGGTTATTTTTCCAATTTGTTTAGTTTTCAAAGACTACAAAATAGTTGTGATAGAAAAAAATAACATAGGAAATGATTCAAGATTTCACTAAACAAAGTAATAGCAATTCAACATTGGTTCCTCTATTACACGATGCTATCTTCAAATTAGTTGTTCAGATTATCAGAAATAAAAGTGTGCAAGATTCATTTAAAGAAAACAAAGCAAAACAATAACAAAGACCTGACAAGAAATCCAAAAGAGGAAGACCAATAGTAAAAAGAAAAGAAAAACAATGTAAACATTAACTGCTTCTTTCAGAAGACCAGCAGAATTCAACAATACAATCATCAAAATTATTCTGCATATCTACCTCAATATAACTTTCCTCTTCTTTCATTTGCCCTTTTCCTCATCCCAGACTTCCCTTCCCATTGAATAAATCCTCTGTCGTTCACAGCATCTGTTGTGCCTTAAGGACAGATTCATTACTATACTTTAGTACAGTCCTTCCTCCTTCAGTAGGTATGGTGGTACGCAGTTGGTAGTCAACCAAACTGAGAGTTTATAATTCAAGTCCATCATCTTAATATTATATTAGTTATATGCTCCTATACTATAAGATTATAAGACTGCTGAGGAGAATAACAGCCTACTCAGCTTTCAGTTTCTGAGACCTGCATCCTTCTAAATCTTTTCTTTTCTTTTATTTATGTATTTTTTGTGGCCCACTCAGCCTGCCCTGGAGGTGGGACCACCATGACATGTCATGCTGGGCATGGAACCAGGATCCCTAAGCTTTGCCTAAGCTTGCCTAAGCAGACGCTTTAGACTGCTGAGCTAACTAAATATTGCCCAATAGTCGAGTAAACTGTGCCTATTTTAAAGATGTTCACAAAAAAGAAACATGATGTATCGTTCCTTGATAAACTGCCTTCTCAGACTTCTTTGGTTATAGCTTAAGTCACCCAAGCTAAGCTTGGTATTCAAATGACTTTTTTTCTTTGTCTTTTTGAGGCAGGGTCTTGTATGGAGTTTCGTCTGGTCTTGAGCTCACTTTGTAGCTCAGGTTGGTCTAGAGCCCACAACGATCCTTCTGCCTCCAACCCCTGAGTGCTGGGATTACAAGTTTGTGCCACCACACCTAGTTCTCAGATGGCTTCTGCTTTGAATTTGGCAAAACCTTTGCATATTGATGGCTGACCTTCTGTGACCCCTGGTGAAAGTTTTGCGGCTCTGATATAGAAGTCCGCAGTTTAATTTTAAATATTTAAAAATAAATATTTTACTTGTTGAAAAATATTTTAAGATATTTTAAATTATGAATGGAACATATTCACTGAGAACCTTAAACACTGTCAGTGTTAAGCAGAGATGTGCTCTGTAGCAACATCTACGAGTTTGCCATTCCAAAGCTCAGTTTTGTTTACAGATCCACCTTCCTGCTCTCTGAGAAATGAAGTTGTTTCCCTTTGACCAATGAGCCTAGCAGCATTTACCCTGTATTGAAGACACAGCCTCAACAGGTCCCTCTAGTGCCCGTTTCAAGAATACCACTCAGAGCCTTTCTAGTGCATGTGATGTCTGTGAAGAAACTCTCCAGACACAGTATTAAAACTCCCGAAACACCGTCTTCATTTGCCCTGCCGCCATCAGGAACACTCCAACTGTAAATCCACCAAGAGGAACATCTCTGAAATTTCTAGGTGGCTAGGTGATTGGAAATTTCCATTGAAATATAGATGGATATAGATACAAGTACAGATACAGCTATTAAGGTAAAGTATACTGGTGTTAAAATTTCCTCCGAAGGCTAGAGGCCAGGAAGACTAGATGGCACACAATGCCTTACCCGATCCCAAGTAGGAACCTTTGCAATTTCTATCCCCTATAGACCCTCCCCCTGTACCTTAGTTCTGCACATAGTACATAGCCTGGATTTTACACTCAAGTAAATATGCTCTGCATGTTCACAGAAAGCCAATATTTATATATCAAGCTTACCAAGTTAAATTTACTTTCTCACGTTAAGCCCACATGCTCACTGGATTTATTTTACCTATTATAGCCTATTAAACCATAATTCCCAGGCAGGAGAATGAGAAAAAAAATAGCATGAATGAAGAAAGCCACCAAGGCACAAAAATCTCTACTTAATGTGATTATATTGCATTACGTTCGCTAAAAATAATATGCACAATACCTCAGAAAACCCACTGCCTCTTTTTTTCTTTCCATTTCAGTATCTGTTCACACAAAAGGAAGGCTGACATAGGAGTATCTGACTAATACAATATTTCCATTTTCCTATTTTATTACCTACGTAATATAGTGCTGCTTGAACCAGTTTCACTTATATTCTTATTTTTAGGTGAATAAATGAATTGATGAATAAACATGAGTATGAAAGTACTTCCATCTTCCACTTGGAATGCTTGTCCTATTTCTGAGTTTTACAGAAATTTCCATTTTTTCCAAAGTCTCTCCTCTTGTCTCTGTTTGGAATTTTGATTTTTTTTCCAGTATACTTCCATAGAACTTTGAGGGTGTCTTAGGTAGCTGTTCTAATCCGCTTTGTACTAAAAGTATATAATGAATGTTAATGATTGAGTGTCTCGGTTGGTTGAAAGCTACCCAGTGCTCTTCATGGGCCTTTCTTCATATTATGCAACATCAGCATATGACATAACATGTAGCACTTAGGAGTAAGGAAGTGTCAACTTGAGTCTACAATTTATTCCTCAAGCTGGGTGCATTGGAGATTAAAGACAGCACTATTGGTAGTTATGCTAGAACAATTAAAATGAGCCAGGAGCTTTATGGACAGTGCAGGTGTAAGAGATCCCTCTGTAACAGAGATGACACTTCTGTTTAAGTAACTGAAACAGAATTATAGTTTTAGAGAATAATTTGTTCAGGCCTGCAGTCTGGATATCTTAGATAAACTGGATTTAAGTGGGACTTTATGATTACATAGTAGTTCTTAGTAGTGCTGCTGAGGTTAAATATTCAAAGGCAAGAACATAAGCATCTATGGCAAATTATTTGGCATTATGGCTCTTGTTCTTACAAGTAAGAATGAAAATGAAATAGGTGTCTTCTATAGGTTTCTCCTGGAACTGGTGGTTTTCATGAAATAACTTTTAAAGTTCAGCATCATGGTGGTGTATTTATCTGTCTCCATCACCAGATTATGACTGCATCAAAGAAGAAAATCTATCTGATTTATATTTGTTAGTTTTAATAACCTCTTTATGAGCACAGATGCTCTGTGCTATGAAATTATGTGCTGCACTGAGAGAGTTCTGCCAGCTCAGTTTCTTACTGGTGGATCTCCTGTAGAACTCTTGACAGTAGAGCTTTGCATAGGAGGATCTCACTCTTTTCAGGAGAATGCATCCTGCTTTTAAATTGCCATTATTAGAAGTGGAAGTGCTTCTAACATAAATGGAAAGCTGTTTTGTGATTCTTGATGCACTTGAACACTACAGTGTATGGCGCATTGCAGATCGACCTGCTAGGTCCTCCTTTGACCTTCTGGTTCTACTCAGATCAAATATAAATCCTTTCCTTTCAAATGGGTGAAGTCCACAACCGTGGTCTCCCGAGCTGTTTGTTTGTTTTTCCTTCTTCTTGTCAAACTTTGGCTTTACTGAGTTTTTAAATCCTTTCTCATAGAACCTACTTCCTAGACTAATTGCTATTGTGTTTGTCTTTGAAAGCATCCCACCTTAAAAGCCCTTTTTAACAAAAATATCTAGTTCAGAGAAAAGTCTTGCAGTTGAGCTCTGGGCAACACAGAGGACTAGGCACTGTTCACGAGGCCGCAGTGCAGATGGGTGCAATGTCCACTGCCTGTACCTGCAGGAAAGCAGGAAAGGATCACGCACTGCCTGTGCTGCAGCCCTCCGAGCCACACATTCCAGGTTAGGGTGTGCCTTTGAAGAAGGGCCTCGGCATGGTTACTTTTCTCTTATTGCTGGGCCACAATGCTCAACACCCAAAATTAGGGAAGGAAACGTTTATTTAGCTCACTGTTAGTGGAAGTTTCAGTCCATACTCAGCTGGCCCTGAGGCAGACAGGCACATGGCAGAGGGTGGCCATTCATGGTGTCAGAAAACACCCCAGTGTGCATGGAGTACTCATACCCAGGGTCCAGGCACTAGATCATAAATTAATCTCAAAGGCTAGAAGCCAGCCCCAGTGACTGAAACTTTGGGAGCATACCTAGGCCCAAACCATAGCAGGCCTTATGAACAAAAAAGCAATCAAAAAATTTTCCAGTAGCAAATCTATTCCTGACCTCTTTTTGCAGTCCCCATTTGTTGGGCTCTCTATTCCTTTATTATACAGCCTAGAATTCCCTTTACTGTTTTGATAATCATCATTTGTGCAACATTTTGACCTTGGAGCCAGCTACTGTCAATGGGTCTTACTCGTTTGACCATCTACTAGACCATATTTCTCTAATTCCTCCTGACGTTGATATATTTTATTTAAAAAGGATAAAAACCTTTCCATAATTATGTAGCTTTTCTTGCATATTGACATGAAATTATCAGTCAACATTCTTGGGAAGTTTTTTTTTTTTTGTTATTGTTGTTTTATAGCCATTTGTTAGTTCATTGCACTATTAACCATTTCTCACTTTATTTATTTATTTATTTATTTATTTATTTATTTTGGTCTTTTTGAGACAGGGTCTTACTATGCAGTTCAGGCTGGCCTTAAGCTCACTTTGTAGCTCAGGCTGGTCTCGAACTCACAACAATCCTCCTGCCTCAGCCTCCCAAGTGCTGGGATTACAGGCATGCGCCACCACGCCCGGCTCATTTCTCACTTTAAAATTTAGCTTGAAGTGGTGGAATCTTTTGAGCTTGTTAGTTTGTGACTATACTACTTCTCTGGAGTAACCATGTTTGGCAACCCTATTTAGTTAAACCAGCTCCAATTGTGCAAATCATTTCTTCTGAAGCAAGTACAATTTATTTACTATTCATACTCTAATTGAGGTTTCCTATTAAACTTAATGACTTCTGAAATCTGTTCTCTTCCATCATTGCTTATTCCCCACTTCTTTTAAAAACCAGGATATTCATTCCTCTCTGGGCACCTCTCTCCTCTTTCCTATCAGTGAAGACGGCTGACCCTCACACACCTGGCTACCTGCCTCTCTTTCGCTCTTGTGGAACACAGCACAAGAAAAACTGAGGAGGAGCACTACAGGAACCCTGAGTGTGTGTTTGCAGTTCCACTTTCACTGGAGACTTTAAGGAAGAAGAAAACATTTTCTTCTTATTCTTCCTCGTCCTACTCCCCCCTTCTTTCTGTTTTTTATTTGAGCGGAGCACAGGTTCCACTCACTCAACTTAAGATGTCTTATTCTTTGGGTGTGTTGAAAGTTTTTGGCTCTTGATGTGCAGAAGAGGAACCATTCATCCTACAAGAAACCTGAGACTAAGAACACATTCGCATATTCTGGGAGAGGAACTTAGGTATTCACATTTGGCCTAACTGTGTACGAAATGTGTAGGGTACTTCTTTGTAGTTTTTCATTGCATGAGAACAGTCCGAGAGCCTAATCTCTTCAATTTATGGCAGGAGCTCTCAGTAGTGGATAGGCAAACAAGAATGCCGTCTAGAGAATGAGATGAAGCAGAGTGTTTTCAGATGTGGTAGCCTTGGCTGCAATTGCAAGTGACCTTTAAAATGAAATAGCTGAACATAAGATTAATTCCCACCCAGACGCTACAGGTTGGCCAGAGAACTGGCCTCATTCTTATGATGAGGTTCTGGGTGCTGGAAGAGCTACCACCTGGAATAGTGGCGATGTCTGGGAAAGAGACAAAGAGGATGTTCATTGTCTTGAAAAGCTCCTACACTGAAAGTTATGAGCCATATTGTTGCGCACTTTAATGGCAAACGCAAGTCACACTCAGCTTCACATGGGCAGGAGGTGTGATGCCACTATGGACCTGAAAAAGAGAACTGAAACAAGGGTAGACAGTCCAGTGAATCAGTTGAAAACATTTTTCTGTTGATACAGAAGCAATGGAAGTGACATATGAAAATTTCTTTCAAACGAAATTTTTAAAGAAGATGCGATTCGAATCCCCATATCTTTAAGTTAATTTAAAAATGCTTTACAAATGGAAGAATTCTAACTATTTGAAAGGCTAATCAATCTCTTCTGAAGAGCAAATTAGGTTCCTAAAAGATCAAATGTAAGGATTATTTAACAACATTGAGTAAGAATACAAAGTATTGAAAATACCAAGTGAAGAAAAATAGTTTTAGGATACTTAAGGTACAAATAAAATTTCCAGGAGTAGTAAAGGAACAGATGGAAGAACAATTAAAATCATGAACAACAATGACAACAAAAATTGAAGGTCTTTAAGATAAAGACTTGAAATTTATGCTTGAAAACTGTAATCCAGGTTCAAATGGGCTTCCTAAAAATTTGTTTGTATATACATATTCATATATGTATATGTTCATAATATGTATGTAAGACTCAGTTTAATTACTGCCTCTATAGAGATGGGTGAGAAAAATGGGGAAAGGAAAGAGGAATGGAGGCAGTGAGAGAGGAAGAAGGAATAAAATCTCTTGTAGCAGTTGCTGTGTTCTGTATTATAAATATCATGAGTCTGTTCCATTTACTAATGTGCTGTCAGTAAATACAGAGCTGGAAAGCAGGGCCCAGTTGGTTGTACCAAGGTTTTTACAGCAGACACACATATAAATATGTCCATAAATAAACATATGCACACACACACACACATATATATATATACACACACACAAATATAGCACTACACATATACACATTCACATATGTACAGAGATGAGGCTCTCATAGATTTGTGTGTTGCTGTGTACGTTACAGGGTGTGCATACATGTGTGTGTGTGCAGGTGTATGTGTGTATACAGACTGAGATTGTCTATGTATCCTCTACTCATGCACCGAAGTATCCAGACATGAAATCTGTAGTTTTGTATGAAAATTACAAGCACAAAGAGAAATTTTAAAAGCTTTCAAGGAGAAAGAATTTATTTCTTAATAGTTAAAGAGACTCAGACAAGCACTATCCTGTTACCACTGAAACTAACATAGCCAGATGCCCAGGGGCTGTTAGGGAGACCAATAGTAGCCAGGAATCCTGAGATTTTACTCTCAAGCCAGAGAATACAGCAGAGAGTTTTTGCTGGGTGAAATGCCACAGTGTTCATCGGTCACATGCCACACCTGTCGAGATACTTGTTGAACTGCCATAAACAAATAAGAACTGAACCAGAATAAACATTTCAAGATAGAGGAGATGGTTCAATTACCAATGATGAACAGCAAATATCACAATATATATTAAATATTTACTCATCTTAAGAATCCTGTAAATTTAGTACTATTTTGCCACCCAGTTTGTAGATGAGAAAAGAAAAAAAGTTAGAGCAAACTGCATCTGGAGGGGTAGAACTTGGAAGCAAACTGAAGTTAGCTGCTTCTCTACAGAAATTTCCTTGTAGCCTCCAGAGTTGAGGGAGAAGAGAGGCACTTTTGTTTACAAACCATGATGGTAAGAGATACAAGGTACAAGCTCTGAAGATTTAAAATGTACTAGAAAAAATATTTATAACAAAGGAAAAGTTACTATCGATGTAACCACTGTGATCAGACCATGTAATGCAAATTAACGCAATGATGGGGCACAGTTTTCAACACTGTCTATTGACTAAAATGAAAAGCATATAACTTTCATCATGACTGATAAAAAATCAGTTATACGTATACCTTACATGCTTACATTAGCAGTACCAATTTTTTACATGATGGAAAATATCCCGTGGCATTGATAAAAATAAAAAATATATACATACCCGGTAAAGCCACTGATGAACACAATTCTACAGAAGATATAGTATAGCACATTAAGAGACTAGTGTACTGGCGATGTTTAACTCTTGCCTCCACATAGAGGGATGAGAAGAATAGGGGGAGGAAAGGTGAGGGGAAGGAAAGAAGAAGCAAACCTCTTGTGCCAGCTGCTGTGTGCTACACTGTAAATAACACCCATTGTGGTCCCCTTCCAGTTGTTAATGTGCTGTCACTAAATGCAGAGTGGGAAAGCAGGGGACAGTTGGTTACAGCAGGTTCCAGCCTGCCTCGCGTTGTAACACGTGCAGGGACCTCACCCACAACATCACTGCGGTCCCTTAATTTTGTTTTCTGCATTCTTTCCATATTGTTAGCTGTTAAGAGAACATACATTACATGCACAGTTTCTATAATTCTTGTAAGAATTACAGAATGCAATTCACCATGTGCTGTCTAGTTGCCCTGTCTCGCCTTCCAGGGTTTTAGAGGCTGATTCCTTCGCCTCTGGAATCTCAAACTCAATCCATCAAGTGCTTTATTCTACTTCCTCATCATCCGGGAGACATTGTAAAGACATCTGACAGCTCCATTAATAAAGCGAATCTCCAGCATTTCAAGGTTGGCAAAGGAGTGATAGATAACTTCTTCGCTAACCTTGGAGGATCTGTGTGTGATTGCATTAAAGGAGCTGTCAGGTTCCCTTTCAGATTTGATTTCACAAGAATTCAAGTTCCATGAGAGCAAAGGTCATATTTGCCTTGTGTACTGAAGTTTTTCCAGAGGCTAACATAAGTCTTGGTACTTAGAAGTTATTTATTTAACAAATCATTAAAGAAGCCATGTAATAAATGGATATTCCCCACATTTAGCCTTTTTTGTTTGAAAACCACTTCCGTGGAGAAAATTACAGCAAAAGAGTTCTGTGTCTTCTGTCAGTATCACCTGTACTACATTTAGCTATCCGCTATTTCTACTTTTTTTTTTTTTCTTTTTGGATCAGATTTAAAAAAAACAGAATTAGAGAAGAAGAAAACACTTTTTTTTCTATTCTCAAAAATTAGGTTCTTTCTCTGCTTTGGCCTACCTGATACTTTGTATTAACCCTTCAGATTGGGTATGTTTTCTGTAGCTTATACTCTCTGTGAGACTATAAACCTATTAGAGAGCTGCCTGCATGGTTGCTTAGCAATATATGTTTAAAATCTATTCATGTTATGTTCTTTGGGGTCATTGTGATAATATTAAGAATTTCCTCCTTTAAATATGTCTTGCTACCTTTGTCCACTTTTTTTTTTTTTATTACTCGAGCCAGAATGTCAGAGATCCAAGATGTAGTCTGAGAACCAGAGACCTTACAATATCTCAGCATCCTGAGCCCACTTCACATGGTGTCACTAGTAATTTTATCATTTTCCTCACTGGTAAACATTTGTTTATTTAGTTGTGAGCAAGGGTCTTCCTATGTAACCTAGGCCATCTCTGAGCTCAGCAGGTAGCTCAGGCTGACCTCAAACTTCCAATCCTGCCTCCTTAGCCCCTGCAGACTGGGATTGCAGGCATGTGCTATCATGGTTGGCTTATACCTGTCTTTTTTTTAAATTCAGGATCTTATTATGCAGGTCAGACTCACACTATGCAGCTCGGATTTGTAGTGATTCTCCTGTCTCAGCATCTCCAGCTCTGGGATTACAGGCCTATGCCACTATACCCGGTGTTGAGGCTGGTACAGTACACCTGGAGTTTAGGGAGCAGCATGGCGTAGAGTGCTGGAGATAAAACTCAAGTCCTTGCACTTGCCAGGCATGCACTTGACCACTGAGCTATCTGCCCAGTCCCAGCTTATACCTATCTTTTTTCATTACCTCAGAAGTCCTTGGGTTGTCCTATAATGCCTGACAGACATTTCCCTTCCTTCACATTTTAATGTGTTTGGTAGAGTTCCTGAGTGTTCACTAAGTGTCTGGGTCCACATTGCCTACTATAAGCTACTCAGACTAAATACCATCAGATATCTGAGATGCTGTAGCCCCTAGAGCGCCTACAAATTGTGTCAGCTGCCTGTGCATAAGGAAAACAATATATTTCTATGTTTTCACAGGAATAAAACTCTGAAGTAGGTGGATATTGGAGTAATTCCAAATCCTTTTAAAGTGCAGTAACATTTCTAATCTGTGTGTGACTGAGCTAATCAGGGCAAGAGCTATAGAGGGTTGCAGAATAAACCGTACAGTACTGCACAGAGTGACTTTACTATTGTTACAGAGCTAGAAAATTAATCATCAGAGGTTTCACAAAATTTGTCATATCTCTAAGCCACCTGATTTCCTTTTTGCTCTGAGCAAAAGACATGAAGAAAAGAGGAATCAAAAACTGGAAAGGGAAAGAGGGAATATTTTATGCTAAGTAAGCAGACAGGAGAGTTCCATTTCTCTGTTCCTGTAAATGTTGTGGAAAGTAAAATGTTAAGGATGGCGAAGGGCTACAATGCATTCAAAATAATTGACAGGTGGTGGAGGACAATGGATCCCACTCAACACACACACACACACACACACACACACACACACACACAAA
This sequence comes from Ctenomys sociabilis, assembly GCA_004027165.1. Taxonomy (NCBI): domain Eukaryota; kingdom Metazoa; phylum Chordata; class Mammalia; order Rodentia; family Ctenomyidae; genus Ctenomys; species Ctenomys sociabilis. The sequence continues at coordinate 81,482 of PVKA01001429.1, read as the reverse complement.
AGGCTTAGGAAGATGTGAGGCCAACTCAAGTTTATGTTTGTGATGATGCATATGTTGGGTAGGGAACAGCAGAAGTAATGTACAACAGAGTAATTTTATTGAACACAGCACCTATTGTAGCTAATTGCTCTGGTACCTTGTTCATTAATGGTTTTGTTTGCGAACAGTTTGGTTTGCCAAAAGAAGCGCTTGGCAAAATGCTGTACTGTTTTCGTTTGCAAACACTGCATTGTGTGACAGCACCACTGTAGCCATCTTTGTACACAGACAGAAATGTGGGCATCTTTTCTCAAATTGCAGAACAAACTAAGGTTGTAGGCTGAGGTACCAGTGATTCAATTTTCTTCTGCCACTTCTCTATATTGTTTGACTAAATGTAAAGAAAGTTGATTTCACAAACAGTTCTGTTTGATAAAAAGTACATTCCTAAGTGAAATTATAATGCTGCTTATCTTAATATAGCTCTACAGCCTTTATTAAGCCACCATTTCTCAGTTCACAACTGTATATCTAAATTGCAAGCATAGTATTTAGGAATAAATAAATAGCTTCATTCTATGCCTGTAAAATGACAGTAAACTTCATTGTAATTAGCTATTATACTCTGATTAGGAATGTATAAACCTGCCAAGTAAACTTTATTCTGAAATCTATGGCCTAAACAGACCATTGTCTGAGCATAGGGGACAGAACATGAATCGCAAGCTGTAAGGAAGTACTCACGACTCTGTGTGTGTTTCCCATGCAGCAGTGGGCATGCTCACTGCCCCTTGCCACACTGCCAGAATGAAGCGAGGAAGAATGAAGTCTTGCAGTTCCCTGGACCATATATAAATAGTCATTGTAATTGAGCACTCTCTTTGGGCAGATGAATAGGCCCTCTGATATGACAGGTTCCTTTTCATCTCCATTACCTATGATGGAAATATATAAATCCCACTCTAACCAGCTCATATGTTAATATCTTCAGTAGGATCCTTGATAGATCTGCCAACTTAGATGGATGTGATTTCCAACCAGCTTCATATTCCAGTTGTACAGCAAGCTAGAAGGGCCAGGAAAATCCAATTGGGGCTTTTTGTTTTGCCAGGCATAGTAATGAACTCATTTCCATTTTTTTTTCCCATGAGAGGGCAAAGAAGACTTTTAAAACGTTGAACTATTTTAAAACAGTGACCAGACACAAATTTGAACCATAATTCAACTTAGTGTTATTATTAGAACACCTACTAAGTGCAGGCCATTCTCCTAGGTTGGATAGAGGAAATGTTTCTACTACTGACAAGCCTTGTAGTCAAAGAGGTAAAGGAATGAGCACATACGTAAGAAGCAAACTGGAGGGGCCAGGGATATAGCTCAGAAGAATAAGCTCTTGCCTGGCAAGCACAGGGTCCTGAGTTCAATCCTCAGTAACACATACAAAAAAAAAAAAAAAAAAAAAAAAAAAAAAAAAAAAAAAAAAAAAAAAAAAAAAAAAAAAAAAAAAAAAAAAAAAAAAAAAAAAAAAAAAGAAAAAAGAAAAAAGAAAAAGAGAGAGAGAGCTAGAGTATATTACCAGAAAGAGATGGACTCACTTAAATAGCATCAGCAGTGAGTAAATAGAGATGATTTTAAGTAAACTTCAGAAACTTTAACATTTCATGCTATTTTTGTTATTGCAATTTTGATGCGTATAAGGACCTACCTAGATGGAGGTAAGAGAGCACATGAAGTCATCAGTCACTGAATGAATGAGCCTGGCTCTGTTAGTTTAAGTCTTTAAACAAATGGAAAACTTGGGAAATGGAAGAAGCAGAATGAGTTAACAAGCTGTCTGACTGAAGGACTCTCTCAGGGTCTTCCAAGAGCCTGGTCGGCTTATGAGACGTTGCTTCTGTGGGTGTATAAGTAACAGGCTGACCTCACTGCTGTCATCCTGGGGCATGTGTAAGGCTGAACAAGAGATAATAAGCAATGACCAATTTTAATGGACAAAGTTCTACTTTCAGGTCTATATTTAGGAAGAGCTATATGTTCTGGAAACTTTCTGTTTTGTTTATTTTAAAACATAATATTCCTTACCTTGGATTTTAAACATTTTGTGCAATTTTGCTTCCATATATATGCTGTATTTCTGAGTGTTTTGCCTTGACAGTTGATGTTTACCTATTTAATGGCTTGGGATAACTAAATAGAATAACATTTTCTAAGACTTACAACATAATACCTATGAATATAAGGCATGTTGGTTTCAGAACTATCATAGGGAAAACCAAAAATTCTATTTATTTATTTTTCTTTGTATATTTAGGACAGGGTCTCCAGGGTCTGCAGGGTCTCATTACATAGATCAGGCTCATAATGATTCTCTTGTTTTCAGCTTCCAAGTGGTGGGATTACAGGCATGTGCCACCACGCCCAGTCTCAATCTTCATCTCAGCATGCTCTGTGGGTGAAGGAGCCCCAGCTGCTGTGCTCTGCCTAAGCAGATGCTTTAGTCCACTGAGGTATCAGGCCAGCCCTGCTATTTATTTTTTTATGATGAATCAAAATGCAGGTCATTTCATGAAGTAGCTTTTAAAAGGGGAAATTCATGAATCTTTGGTTTTATTGAATAGTATAAAATATTCACTCAACTTTAATAACAGGAAAAAATACAGATGCTATAGTTTTTCTCCCATCATTGCATGAATCAATTAAAGCACTGTCATATCAGTTTTTTAATCATTAATAGCAAGAATGACACAGCCTATTTGTTAATTCTGAATATATCGAAGAGACCAAAACAGAGTAAGAACACTTCATGAGTCAACAGTTTAAGAGAAACTAGAACTTCATGGAAAATTTTCTACTAGAGTGAGAAGATCTGTTTCTTGATTTTCATTTGCTACACCCTAGCAGAACCTCAAATAAACTATATTTTTCTTTGCAACTCTATGTCAACAACTTATATAATTTTTGGCTTTCAAATTTGTTTCTTGGTTACAAATAATAACAACAAAGACCTCTTGAGCACTTATTCTGTGTTGGGCATTTTCCTAAACATTTTAAATATTTCTTAAGTTTTTAAATTAGTTAATTTATTTATTGGTACAGGATCGCACTATGCAGCTCAGACTCAGTGATCCTTCTGCCTATGCCTCCCAAGCACTGGGAATACAGGCGTGTGCTACCATACCTGGTTTTGGTGGTCAGCTTGGGGCAGGGCCAGCATGATGTGCGGTACAAGAGCGGGAACTTGGGTCCTTGTGCTTTTCAGGCAGGCGCTTAGACCACTGAACTATCTTCCTGGCCCAATACTTGGTTTTTATTATCTCATTTAATTCAAACCACAGCTCTTTTTGGGTAAAGTCATTATCCCAGATTTTCAGCGAGAGTAGGGAGACAGCAAGTGAATCAGGCTATAACGAAGCAGGCAGTGCATGGCGTACTTCACATGCTTCTTAGCCTACTTTGATATGGTCCTCATAACAGACTTGAGACCTGTCTCTCATTTAGATTGGATGAAGCAGAGATTCCAGGAAACCTGTCTGTCTTCTCCCTAGAAACACAGCCGGTCCACGACATTACACTTTTTCTGACTTGCAGACTGATATACTCCTTTTGTACTTGCCTAACATAAAAATCATTGAAACCTGATGTTTTCTACAGCTCTAATTTTATGTATGGAAGAAATCTAGGATTTGACAACTGAAAGCCTCATGTGACCCCAAGATTGTTTGCTTACACAGTAATTAAAATTTGTGTAGTTGTCATTTTAGTGTCAGCAAGCCACCTATAAATAATTTAGGTTTTGTTTTGTTTTTTGTTTTGGAAGTGTTTTTTGAAACATAAACTCATTTGACATGCTGGGGCCTTACAGCCTCATGGCAAGTAACCACTGTAATAACAGATTCCCAGATGTCTACACAGTGCCCTGTCCTTCACTGTCTGGGTTAGCTCTGAGGCTTTTGCATTCAGATGATTTCAAGATTAAGTTAATAATCTGAACTTCTCAAAACTCAAGGAATTAGAGGGTTTTCAGAGTAGAAAAGCAAGTGGATTGTGATGTTCAGCTTCTTCTTCATGACATCTAGAGGAATGAAAGTCACAGTGATTGGGCTTCTCTCTCACAGGGTTTTACAGACAGTGTTTCCCCGACACAAGTGACATTTCATATTCAGGATGACAAGCGGAGTCATAATTGGCGCTGTCACTATTTGGGTTTGCTGCTGGCATTTCCTGTGTTTGCCCTGGTTGAGTAATCTGTTTGCATCTGGATAGGCCACACACAGGCAAATATGAACTCTGTTTATATTCATTTTATGCCTGGGAACTTGTTTCCTCTGGGTCACAGCTTTGGAACGATTGATAGATTGGAAATTTACTGGTATGGACTTGGGTGAAGAATTTCACTGGAGCTCGTTTTCGTGGCTGACCTCTGGAACCATCCTCGAGCTGCAGCACAAGGGACCTTCTGCTTGATCCTCCAGCGCATGAAAGCAGCAGCCTGAGTGTCTTGTATGAAGGTCAGCAAGACATTTAATCCCATTTTATAGATGGATCAATGAAAACTTGGAATAAGTATGCATTATATTATCACAGACAATGGTCAGAACTGAATGGAATTCCCTCTTATTTCTTTGCTGCTTCTAGAAGCACAGCCAGCTGTGCTCCTGGCATTCCACATCTGCCCCGTCCTATATTCTCTGTGACATCAGTGTGCAAAGGATTGAGAGGGATGAGATCAAACCTAGATACCTACACTCATGGGTCTATTGTATAACATTTGTGTGTGCCTAACATAGAGACTTCCAAGGGCATTGCTCTCCATTATAACAATCAGATAACATTTGGCACTATTGACATCAATAAACTACATGTTAAATAATTTCATGTTAAATGATGTTTTGCACACTTAGCCAACTTATCTTTGACAAAAGGGCCAAACATGCATACTGGAAGAATGATAGTCCTTAACAAATGGTGCTAGAAAAACTAGCTTTCAACATGCCAAAAGCTAAGACTTGATCCAGATCTATTACCATGCCCTAAACTAAAGTCAAAATAGATTGAAGAGCTAAACATTAAAAGAGAAACACTAAATCTCTTGGAAGAGAAAGTAAGTGGAAATCTTGAAGACATAGGTGTAGGGTAAACAGTTCATGAACAAAAAAATCAAACTACACAGGAAATACTTGAAAGAATTAATAGCTAGGACCTTCTCTTACTAAGTTTTGCACATGAAAAGAAATTACCAACAGAGTGAAAAGATATCCCACAAATTTGGAAAATATCTTAACTCATAAGCATTCAGACAAAGGTCTTCTATCTAAAATATATAAAGAACTAAAAAAACATGAGGGCCCCTAAATTTAAAGATCCAATCCAAAAATAGGTATCTGAGTTGAACACACATTTCTCAGAGGAAGAAATACAAGAAGTGAATAAACATATTAAAAATGTTTCATATCCCTAGCCATCCATGAAATGCAAATTAAAACAGCACCAAGATAAAACAGCATTGGTGAGAAGGTAGACTGGTGTAACCATTATGGAAATCAATGTGCAGATTCCTTAAAAAACTAGGACTGGAAATCACACTGAATCTAGCTATCTCTTTTCTGGGAATTTTCCCAAGAGAACTGAAAACATCATATCATAGTGATATATGTGCACCTATGTTTATTTATTTATTTATTTGACAGAACCAGGGATTGAACTCAGGCCCTTGTACTTGTCAGGGAAGCGCTTATTCCACTGAGCCACCTACCTATGTTTATAGCAACATAGTTTGTGATAGCCAAATCTTGGAAACAACCAAAATACCTGTTACCTGAAGAATGGATGAAAAAGACATGTTTTTATACAATGGAGTATTACTCAGCTATAAAGAAAAATAAACCGGAAGCCTGTGTATATATGTGGATGCAGTTCGAAGATATACTCATAAGTGAAATAAAGCAGACCCACATGTGTAAATATTATATTGTTTTCTGTGTAAGAACTCAAAAGAAGAAATAAAATGTGAAAGATATAATAGTTAAATGGAAAGTGAGAACATAAGTATTAAATAATGTAAAGAGAAAAAGGAAAGAAGTTAGGAAATATGGTGGAACAAAAATCATACATTTATATAAACCAAATGGTTAAGGCAATGGTCCTAAGAGCTTCCATCAGGTTTTTGATAATAGCAGTTAATGGGCAGAATTCTCACTCTGACTAACTCTATATGCTGATATCTGTGGACTAAGCAACTACATTGCGGACAACAATGTGTAATACTAAGACCATGCTTAAAATCTGTCATCTTGGTCTTCTAAATGCCTACTACTTCTCATTTCATATCCATTATTGCGCTACTCTTTTTATAGTAAATGTATGTTAAAAAAAAGGTAATAAAATAAATGAGGGAGAAAAACAAAATATAGCAGGATTGTATATCTACAATGTTAAATATGATATAATTTCTAAATATTTGTGTAAAAATGTATAATTACTTTTTAACATTCTATGGCAATTTAAATTTTAGAATATCCATGGTTGGTGGAAAATAGCAGTTTCATTTTATGTCTAAGGTATGTGGTATTCAGACAGATAATAATAAGCTTAACTACCTCTGTTATAGGACAATAATATCAGTAAGCTTCTCTTCTACATATTTAACAGCTAAAGTTTGCAGACCGAAAAGTAGATAGATGGGCTTAAAAGATAGCCACTGTTTTGTCCCTAGTCTTTCAAAGTCAGTGAGGACTCAGGACATAAAAGAACAGGATGTCATTTGCTGTGACATGCTGTACCTAAGTGGTGTCCCAAATTTTCTGATCAAGGAGATTATGGGACCACAGAGGAAAGTGATATATGATGTACTGTGCTTAAGGAGAGTCACCTAGAGGGAAAACTTCTCTCAGTCTTTCACAGAGAGCAAATTGGTCAAGTAATGGCTGTGACTCATCCAGATGGATGACACTGACAGAAGATCCACAAGGTGCCGTACATGGTTCCAGGGTAAATTCTGATGGGATTTGACTAACCTTATCAGATGAAAAAGTTACATTTTTAGTTACATAGGTCTTGCTTTAATTTGGTCTTAACAATCCAGCAGAAAAGTATAACCATGAGATATAAAAAGTTGTGCTGGTACTTCACTACTATTATGGACTATTGGACTATATTGAGTTATTTTTCTGAATTCAAGTACCTGCAATATTTGGACTGGCATCAAATATGAAAAGATCCTTTAATGACTTCTCTAAATACAGTTTCTCTAATAGCAATGGAAGGTTCATCTCTGACAAAACAAAACAAAAAAGGGGGATATAAATAAAGAACAATTCTGTAGTAAAAAAATATGTATATACGAGATAGGATAGATACCGCTACATTGCCCTAGTTCAGTGAGAAGAAAGGTTTGTACTAATAGTGTTTAGACAAGATATCATGTCTATATCTTGTCCTCTGAATAGCTACTATGAAGAAAATAATATGCAATATATTAAGTATTATAAATGTCCAACTAACCTATTTTTGAAACTGTTTCATTGATATTTTATCTTTTTTTCTCATTAAAATACATAAAAATTAAAGAAAAACAAAAAATATTATTTTAAAAATAGGCCATGTTTAAAGTTTTCACTCTTAGACTATGGAATTAGGATGAAATATTAATGATAGGACTCATTTAGGTAAATTTTTCTTATAAAATCTCCTCTCCCTCCTATCTTCCCTAGTTACAGGCAAAGGTGAGATAGGAATAAATTAAAGAAAAAAATATTGCAAGATCCCCAAGTAGCTCATTTATGCCACCCTGAACAAGAAAGAGCCCCGTCTGGAATTTATCCCTGGAAATGCATAACCCTGCTGTATTGGTATTAGAAAATACGTCCAGCTACTGTGAGCATCACATTTTTATTCAGAAGACAAAATGACCTTGAGTTGGTCCCAGAACTTGGAAGGGCATTAAGAATCCCACAAAAGAATGATAGTGATGAATTGTCTCTGCTTTCAGGGAGTTTATACTCTAGCTACCAAAGCTGAGAATATATATATCTGAAAAGGAATGAACAATTGGGATGAGGAAAAGGACAAAAAAAAAAAAAAAAAAAAAAAAAAAAAAAAAAAAAAAAAAAAAAAAAAAAAAAAAAAAAAAAAAAAAAAAAGAAGGAAAAAAAATACACACACGAACACACACAATAGTTAAGGTAATTGTACTACTCTTCTATTGTTTTATTGAAAAGAGAAGTTAATGCTTGTTTGATAAATCTTGCATACCTATATCCTATAATCTGAGCAACTTCTTAGAAGATAACAATATGTAATACAAAAACCACTGTTAATTTCCTATCATCTTGTTTTGAAATTCTGTATTATATTTTTCTTTGTCTTTTTGTTTTATTTTTTGCCATTTTCTTTTTTAAAACATAAATTTATAAAAGAGTATTAAGGTTGTTTTTAATCACCATCAGCACTGAAACAACCCTGAACATGAGAAACACTCTTTTATATTTTTGTATTGGACACCAAGAGATTGTCAAGGACAAAGGAAGTCTTGGAGTTGAAAAGAAAGACTAGCCATAAAGGTAACAGGAGAGCAATTAGTTTGCCCTATAAGTAGAGTGGACAGATTTAAAATTGGCCTCAAATAACATACTGTTTAATATTCAGCCCTTTAGACATTTATGAGTTTATCAAGGGCCAATCATTAATCTTGTTATAAGTCAAACAGCCAATGACAGCTTCAATGCAAACTTGTGCACAATTTGGGAAAATGTGGAATATTTGTAGCATGACTATTAAAGTGCTTATGGGTAAGGGGAATTTTTGGCAAGACTTGTTTTCATACTGTAGGATAATCATGCATGCAAAGAATCGAGACAGTTCCTAGTTTGGTAGGATGTTTCCTCTCCTCCTTTGGCTATTATTCTCTTTAATGTATGTGGCTTTAAAGGTGAGCATAACTAACATTTCATTAGTAACATTTTTGTCATGTGACTGTGAAAAAGTTTGCCATAAATTTCTATGCTAAATAAATGAGTAGTGGGCTGGGGAGGTAGCTAGGTGGTCTAAGTGCCTGCTTGGTGAGCCCAAGGACCTTGGTTCAATCCCAAGTACCATACACTGTGCTGGCCCCAGGATTCCAGGCTCACCGTGTCAGCTACTGAAACTGGGGATAGTAGGGCATGTCCGAGATCCTGGCAATGGTGACGATGAGACAAGCGCTGCATAGTGGGGACATTGTACTGAATAAATTAAATAAAAAAATAGGATAAAAAATAAAAATAAATGTGTAGGGTTGGTGTCTCAGTTACTCTTCTCTCATTGCTGGGATAAGTACCTGACACCCAAGATGAAAGAATGGTTTATTTAGCTTCCAGTTACTGGAGGTTTCAGCTCGTACTCAGCTGGCTCCAAGGCAGAGGCACATGGCAAAGAGCAAGCTTTCATGGCCTTGGCAAAGAGCAGAAAGCAAAGGGGATGGCAGCAGCTTAGGCAGCTAGCTAGCCTCTCCTCCTTATATGGTAATGCAAATTACCCGCCCCAAGGCTGATGCAGCATGCACACCCACAATAATCAATGACAAACTCCAGAATCTGCCCCATGACTGCATGAGGCTTTGAGGGAACACCTAGACACAAACCATAACAGCTGGGGATATAGCTCCCCAGCACAAGCACCCACTTGGCAAGGTGAGTTCCTGAGTTCAATTCCTGATACCAAAAGAAAAAAAAAAAAGTGCAAATCCTGTTTGAACTTGGAAGATCACAGAGTTCTTGACTCTGAAACTTGGTTGCTTTTATCATCACATCTATTTTCAACGTATCTTCTGTGAATGAAGCTCTCCTGGGTGGATCACGATACTGGACAACCACAGCTTGGCTTTGGAGAGAAGGTGGAACTTAGAGGAGGGTCAAGGAAGTACGTTACAGGTGCCTTCCTATTTGGGGTGTGGAGTAAGGTCTCTGGTGCTTGCTGTGTTCGTCTTCTGTGCCTTTCTTACTGCTGGCTTTTTGCCTGGGTAGTGTGGCAGCTGTTTATAATTCTGTTCCAATTCATTTCTGGAAGAACTATACATTGCTTTGTCTGCTTTGTCATTGTTGTAGTCCCTTCAAGTTCCCAAATGATGAGGGGAGAAACAGTCTGGCTCTGTAAAGGACTGGGCTTTCTATTCAAATGAGAATTATTTTTAGAAAGCTTCTGTCTAATCTGAAGTTTCCTCAATCAGCAGGATTCATACAAACCATATGTTGGTGTGTTTCCTCAAACAAAACCTTAGAAATGTTCTTTTAGAATCCAGAACTTGTGGTGGCTGCACTGTTTGCAGGCTGGCCAGGTGCTCCTGGGCCCGTGCGGTCAGGTGCATGGAGGGCGCTGAGTGTATTCAGTCTCTGGTTGCCAGAGAGGCACTGGGGTCAACCAGGAAGGGCTGAGACTGTATTACCATGAACCCTGTTAGCAGCCCAGTTAAGGATACAGCACGATCTGTTTGATCAATATCTTATCTGGATTGTCAGTTGTAAAAGGCTTAGAAATAATGCAACAAAATACTTGGCTCTGAGTGTCATTTCACCTTTGTTTGATTCTGAATGTCCTTTAAATCTTTGGTCCTGGGGGAGCTAGTTAATAAAGATTCTAGGTCTAGAATGTCCAATAAACCAGCCTCTTTTTCTAGTTGGGAAAAGAAATAGGCATGCAGAAAGCCTATAAAGTCAGTCCTCTTGGTCTGGGAGGCAGATGGGAGCTCTAAGAAATGATAAGAGTGTTTGCAGTCAGTGGCATTAATATTCATCAGTGTTTGCCACTATTAAAAGCCCCGTAAGTCTTTCACTTGTAGCATATAAGATGAATTAATGTAGGACCTTCCGTTTACCTGCTTTGGGCCTTAACTATTAGTATTCATTTCTGTGATGCACTTTGATAAGGCTTAATAAATTAGAAGGCTCGTAATTTGTAGCAAAGGTCTAGAATCTCTGAAAGGGTCTCCCAAGGATTGCACTTGCATTGGCCTGTGTAGCTCATAAAGCTCAGTTAGCCCCATGCTGGACTGTTCCTCAGAGACAGGCTAAGAGAACATATTTCACTGCATAGCATCTATGACCTACAGGGCTTAGCATATGCTGCAAGACTCTAGTATCTTGACTCGGTGCCCTCACTTAGTGCCAGCTACCATTCTGGACTTCCCAGGTCTTTCCTCCAAAGGGTTGAAAACATTATTGGAATTTCTTTCTCTTAAGAGCTTTCTCACCATGAACAAGACTGTGGGACAGACAGACTTGACTTCTGTGGCCTCCCTCTGTCAAGACTGATTGAATAAATATTCAAATCTGTAGAATGTCACACTAGGCACTGTGGAAGATTACAGAATGAGGGGGTGGAAGTCTCTTGAACTTGGAGCATCTTATCAGCTTACAGGAGAGACACAACCAGCACACAACAAAATACTTGAAAAATTCAAATATCAACTGAACATACATAGCTATTTGTAAATCAAATTAATGTAGTCTGGAAATAATACATATTTATGTGTACATAGAGCTACATACACATAAAGTATTTTTTAAAGAGAGCGAAGATACTTAAAAATGGTAGTTTTCTGCTATCTTAGTTTTAGTCCTTTGGAAGTGACTCTGAGACTAGGAATTAAGAACAGTTGGTTTATATGGGAGGCAAGGAAACACCAGTAAGGGTAGAGGGAAAGGAAGATCAGAAAAAAAAAAGAGAGAGAGAGAACAAGGATGTGCTACTTACCCAGCCATGATGGACAGCTATGACTTGAAACTATGAGAAAATTCTGGAAAACAGTTTAGAATATTAGCCTGCAATTATGCTCTGGGCATTATTAGTTCCTAGTTGAGAGAACTCTTCTCAGGCCAAGTTAGTGTCAGATATTGCTGCACAGCCAGGCCTACAGTTGGTGTCCGGTGAGAACCCTCCCACAAAGAGAGGTACAGTTATTGGTAGTTCAACGTGGTTCTTGGTAGGACTCAAGGCTTTGGGTGAGGGAATGAGCATCTCTGCTATATTCATAGGATTAATGAGAACATTGGCTCATAAGGAAAGAGGGACAGTTCAGCTTAGAGGAAAACACTGCCCACTGAAGATTGAGAGCAGTGAGCCAGAGCCAGTAACTTCCTTTTTGGGAGCTCCTGAGAGGAATAGATCTACATGGGCTTACTTTCACCCCTGTGAAAGTCTGAGCTATGCTCAGAAGCAGACTACAGATGGGATGTTATGATGCAGAGAACCCAGGCTGTGATGCTTTTCTGAGTTAGAGAAACAGCCCCAGTTATAAACCAGAAGTGTTTCAGTTGCAAGTCATGTTGACAACAGACGTGGGTCTGTTGGCATGAAGTCCTACAGCAGGGGTCATTTCAGAAGAATGAGGTCTGAAGGTGATCAGAGATTTCTATGGTTAACATATCCATTTTTTATATCAGGTAGGTGGAAGAGGCGAGCAGTTATCAATAAGCCATGCAAGTTTGGTCGGGTATCTCCTGTTGTTTAAAGAAGATAAGATCAACATTGTTGGAGGAATAGTAGTGGAAATAGTCATGATCAGAATCTCTCAAGTGGATCTGATATAATCTCTTCTTGAATTGCATTGTATATATGTGTTTTCTTTAGAGAGCTGGCAGATGGGACAGTTAAAACTGTCAAAGGCTTTAACACTGCAGAAGGCGCTAGTTCATTTGATACAGGTCAGTTGTTGTACTGCCATGGTTCTGTACTTTAGGCTTTGGTGAATGCACCCCTGCTCTCACCTGCACAAAGCATTATATGTGTCAGTCTTCATCAATGGAAAATTCTTCATGTTTTACCTGACTTTTTGATGTCTTGGAATGTGCTCCCGAGAAGATAGCTAGTGGGTAGATTACTCTTTAACATAGCAAATCACATGATCTGATGTGCTGTTCTTTTGTTCCCCTGTATTTAGAAGCAGGCAGAGAAGATCTGAAACAAAAACATAGTTGATGGTTTTTATCTGGAAAAAAATATAAGGCAGTACTATAACACTTGCTTATTCTTGTGTGAAATTGGGGACATAGTTGTGTATAGAAAGACAGGGAAAAGTTGTATCAGGCTTAACTCATTCAAAAGACAAAATGCTACCATAGTTATTTTAACAGAAGTAATTTATATAAATAATTGTCAACCACACATCAGACAATTTAAAGGATGCAAGGGGATACTGTGGCTTACAGAGGTTGTAAACTACAGAAAGCATCTACATGTCCCATTCGGATGGGAGAAGGAACTGCAAAGGAAAATAATTTAAATACTAGAAATGTCCAAAATATATTATACACATTGGAACTTCCCAAAAAAGAGAAAGTGGAGGAAGCATGGGGCAAGGTGGAAATGGATGGGTAAAAATAATCAAATTAACTTACATGTTTATGTGAATCTGCCAAAATAAAATTCATTAATCTGTGTAACAAATGCATGCTAATTAAAAAAAAAGATGTGGAAAAGTTTTCATGTACTTTCTCCAAACAAAACAAAACTTCCAAGCTGGGGGCTGTGCCAAGTAGAGGAGGACTGTAGATCTTAGAGGGTGGGCTGCTGGATTGGGTGTACTGCATCTTAGAAGAGGTACTGTTCTCTGAATAGTGAGAAACTGCTAAGTGCATTCAGTTGCTCTTAGTGGAACCAAATGCTGCCGCCAGGGGAGCATAGTAATACCAGGATGGTGCTAATAGGAAGCAAATAGGAGCCAGGGTCTTCCTCCCCTCCCATGGTTATGCTCAGGTACCTCCTACCAACACAGCCCGAGAAGGAGCTGAAAGGCCCAGGTGAGGGGTGATATGCAGAGTCCCAGCCCCGGCATCAGGGTGGCTTTGGAGTTCAGGCTTTGGATCACATTAAAAACAACAAGATTAAAAGCATCACACCACAGTGATATATGTTCTCTCATGTTTATAGCAGTAAGATTTGTCACAGCACAATCTTGGAAACAGCCCAGATGTCTGTCATTTGAGAAATAGATTGAAAAAGATGCGGTATTTTTATGCCAGGGAATATAACACATATAAAGAAGGATAAACTTGAGACATTTATAGGGAAATGAATGCAACTGGAATCCATACTTACGAGTGAAATAAAATCAGTCTTGCATGTGCACACTCTGTATTATCTCCCTAGTGTAAGAAGCTGAAAGAGTAAATAAGATCCAAAATGTACAACAGATATTGTGCTATTGGAGGAAAATGCTCAAAAGGAAAGAGAAACTGGAATGAGAGAAAGGAGAAAAGGAAGGGTAAGGAAAAATCAAATAGATACACACACGATAGTTAGATAGTTACACTACTAGTTGCTGTTAGCTCATTGAAAGGAAAGGTATATACCTATATTGCTTGACCAATCTTTCATGCCTACATCTTTGTAACATGAACAACTAGTTTGAAGATAGCAGTAGGCAGTGTACTCCCATTGCTACTCTTCTATGATCTTGCTTTGAAATTTTATATCATTGTTTTATTCCTTACTTTTCTTTCCTCTAAAGCAACAACAAAACAAAGCCCCACCAGCACTAGCACCAGCACCACTACAGAGCATCGTATATAGAGAAAGGAAGGAGGAAGAGGGAGAGGATGGGGGATTTGGGTGCATGTGAGAGAGCTAGCTAGAGCCTCAATACATACCAGAGTTGAGATAAGAAGGATTTAGGCAAGTAACCATAGCAGTTGTCTGTCTATGGATAGCATTGAGTTCTGCAGGGATAACACTAAGAACCCTTATTTGGCTTCTTTGCTTGTGGGAAAAAAGGCTTTTAAAATCAGGATTTTAATCACACTAAGTCTGTGAAAGACCTCAGGCATGATAAGAATGATTTTTGCCTTTGAGCTTCTGCTCCTTCTGTGACATATGTATGCACAGTCTAATGCAGGGAGAAAAGCATTTCTTGGTCATTTGTATTATTAGTTTTTCTTCCTCTCTTGTACTGTATGGAGAGAAGAATTCAACTCTGTCTACAGGATACAGTTTCCCCTTAAATTGTACCAAGCACTTCATCTCATATAATGTATTGCTTAATGATTGTTTTTGAGTCTAGAAATATTTCTATGCCACCTGAACAGAAAAGGGATGCGGGGTGCAGGAAGCTTAGCTAATGCAATATGAGTGCGGCCAGTGAAAAATAGGTCTGAATCTCAAGCTGAAGTGCATCTTGCTTTACAGCCTGGGCTCTTATGGGTTATTAGCAATACCACGTGCTCCCCACTCCAAATCTGCTGCTGTGACCTCATGTCTAAGGAGAATTCTGTCCTCTCCAGTGGCTGAGCAAGGAGCCTCTGTGAAATGCTCTCAGATAAGCTTGCACTGCCCAAGCTAGCAGCCACAAACACATATGATTACTTAAGCTTAAATGAACTAAAAGTAAGTAAAGCTCCAAATTCAGTTCTTGTGGTCTGAGTAGCTTCATTTTGAGAGATGAGTCACAGCTCCAGGCCAGAGCATTAGGGAGCACAGGACGTTTCTATGATCACAGAAAGTCCTGCAGTAAGTAGCTCTGTGGTAGGAGCACGACTCAGTAACCTGGTGTCTGAACCTACCTCTAGGCTTACTTGTTGTGTGTCCATGTGCAAGTTATTTAATGCCTGTGTTTTAGTTGCTGGATTTATTTATTTATTTATTTATTTCCATGTGTTTAGTATAGTGTCTACAGGGTATCACTACACAGATTGGAAATGCAGTGATCCTCCTGTCGTCAGCCTCTCAAGTGCTAGGATTACAGGCACACACCACCAGGTCTAGTGTCAATAGCTGTCTCAGTGCACCCTGAGGGTGGGACCAGCCCAACATGCAGGGATCAAACCCCAGAACCTGTGTCTGCTTAAGCAGGCACTTTAATTCCCTGAGCTATCTGGTTGGCCCCAGCTGCTGCATTTATAATTAGGAAGAGTTGATGGAGTTCTTCATGGGATTGGAGGTGTAACTGAGGCAGTTTGCAAAGATATTAGCTTAAAACCTATACAGTAATAATTTGTGTTTAGAGTGCTTTGAGGAAGCAAACAGTCTTATGTTGATTCATAAAATTACTTTATTTAGCATGTATTTTTATAATATATCCTACAGGCCAAATTCTACTCTAAGCACTTAACATATATAGGAAATTATGAATCCTCATTTTCCTGCTTCAGAACCCTTCCTGGCATTCCCATAACAGAGATGGAGAATATTCATTCATGTTAGAGCTCAGAGTCCCTTTCTTCCATGGGTTCACAGCCCACAGTTTTCATCTTTAAGTGTAAGGTATAAATAAAAGTTCTGGGTAGGTTAATTTAGGGGTTAAGAAGAGGAAGACATTAGACAGCCTTGAAGGTCATAAGAAACTTCACCAATAAAGGAACATTTTAAACAGTCCTAAGGGACAGGCAGGGAGAAAGTGGGATGAGGGTATCCTGCATACTCACAAGGAAGGCCAAGGAGGGAGGACGCTGTCCATGTGCAGAACAGTGCTCTCATTGGCATTGTTAGACTTGATAGTGTATTGTCATAGTTATGAAGAGATGGGATCTTAGTTTTATTATTGCCTTCAATACTCTACCGAGGAGACTACCCCAGGAGGCTTCCATGTGCACTGCTAACTGCATTTGATCTGAGAAGTATCTTTGAATGCCCTTCTTCCTATGCTTTTTCTGGGTGGTCTTTCAAGTTATATGAATCCCAACCTGAGTTCTTCACTGTATGTCACCTACACTGTGCTTTGAGGAGAAGAATTGGACCAAGCGGGAAGTGCTGGGCTTTCCACCAACTGGGGGAAAAGAGAAACTGAGGTGGAGCAGTGCTCCTCACATTTGAGGTCTGGAGTTCCCAGAGTCAATGGTATTGCTAGATCAAACCAAGAGAGTCAACAGGCAATGGTTGTGGGATTCAAGAACTCTGCTTAGTTTTTTTCCTGCTTGGTGGGAATCTGAGAACGGGATCACTTGAACATTAAAAATAAGTAATGAAAAGAAACATGTGGTTGATGTCCACCCTACCCCGGTCCTCTGGCCTCTCCCTGACTACCATCCCAGGGCAAAGGCACAGAAATTAGCCCCTGCTAATTTTCATCTGCATTTTACTTTCTGTTATGTAGTATTTCAGTGACAGGATCCGCTCAGGAGAGTTGGGGCAAGGCTGGCTGAGGTTCTGAAGGAGCTGAGCTTTGAGTTCAGGTACCCACATGGCAATGGAATGATGCCTCCTGACCTTTCTGACCTTTGGGACCTCGGGGAGGTCTTAGAACTCATCTCAAGCCTCCCGTCCAGAATACGACTGCCTAGGGAAATCCCAGGGAAAGGTGGCAGGTAGAGTATCCTTTCTGAGTTTTACTCTCTTGTCCTCCCTTCACCCTTTTATGTGTCTGTGTTGCTCTGCGGGTGTCTTCTCCTTGACATTCTGTAGATGATGCTGACGAGTTATTATTTTATGTTCTTGCCGACAGAGATAGTGTGGACTGCAAGGTGATGGGCGTGACCTCCAAATTCCACATCACTCGCCAATCAAAGGCTGCTGCTACCCTGCAGAGAAGCAGCAAGAAAGAAGCTTGAGGAGGTGAGGATCCATCTCTCTTCTCTCTGCCCTGTTGCCATCAATCTTTAGGTGTCTGATTATATCAGCCCACACCTGATGGGCATTCTCCTGTGTGTTCTTTTGCAGGCTGCATTTGTTGGCCAGAGAGGATGCTTCTGGAGAGCTCCTGAAACACAGCGAGGAAGGTCCTGTGATCACACAGGACATGCACACCGTTCCCCGAGGCAAGAAGCATCTAGCATGGAGTTCAAGCCCATCTACCCATGCAGACTGAAGTTCTCACCATGACAGTTCTGAATGGGACTGGTTTTCCTTTGTTGTCACTTTCATAATATGCAGTTTTTTGTGATGTTGACTGATTTCTTCTTTCTGGCCTGAGAATTATAAAAATGTATTGCTTTATATGGTCTAACTGTGTTGACATTAGCCTTGTTTATGTTCTTAGGAACTTTCTGAATTGGAGTTCCATGTTAATTAGTAAATTGAGCTATCTAGTTTGATTTGTATCTTACCCCACCCTCTCTTTTTGTTTTTAGGTGCTGGGGATTGAACTCAGAGCCTTGTGCTTGCCAGGCGGGTGCTTATGCTACTGAGCTATGTCCCCAGTTCCACATTTTTAAAATTAAAAATATATTTCTTTTACATTTGAATTCAGGTAATGACCTGAGTCACACTTGCCTAGCTACTGAAAAGATCTCATTGTTGTAGCATTTGGAGTTAAAATATAACCCAACATACATGATATCTGGTGCTCTTGCACACTATTTGATATAAATGTTCTACTATAAAGGAGCATAAACCTTGCAGGCTGAAATGTAATTCCTCTCTGATCATACACCTAGAATAGCCAAAAATCATGAATATTGAAAGTAGCTTTAATTTCCACAAATATTAGCTAATCAACACCGGAATAGTGGAAAATTTAAAAAGATTGTCATCTAAGACCAAGCAGGAATGGAAGAGCTCCTGAGCTCATCAACATTGCCCAGCTGTCTCTGTGGCTTTACCTATTTTGGGGGAGGCAAAGCCCCTGGCACATTTCTCTGATTGAGTTTACAGAAACTATAATATTTCTTTTCTTTTTTTTTTTTAATAATATTTCTGATGATCCTGTAACTGTGCCTACCTCCCAATAAAATGTTTTTGGTTGACTCAACAACAACGTCTGTCGATTTCCTACAAAACTGTGTCCTTGCTGGTTTTGTAAGAAAGCCCAGTACAGGTCTACCAGAGGTCCACCTGCCAAAAATCTCGTCTGGTTCCAGAGTGCTTGTGCTTGTAGAAGTCACATTACAGCTGCGTATTTTCTCACAGCTGCAAAGTTGGGGTTTAATTCTCATATCACAGTCAACTCTAGAAATCTCTAGTGAGGGCCTATCTCTAATGATGGCCATTATGTGCCGTTCTTCTCTAATTTTAGTTCTTATTTATTTCTGTGACACTCTCAGTCAGGCCATAAACCCTGTGATTCTGTTTGCTCGTACACAAAATGAGACTAAGCCTCCCAGTGGCGATGGTGGTGAATACCATTAAAGGGTATCATGTGAATGGCACTTTGCACAATGTGAACAGGTTAAAATGTGACAACTCCTAATAAATGGTACTGGTTTTTATTGTTAATAAAGAGGTAGTTTTTAAGTAACTTACAGTAGGCCTTTAAGAACATTGAGTAACCTATGAATAGATTCCTAGGCCTTCTTGCTTAAAATCATTGGAATGCAATGTGCAGATTCACAGGACACAAGCAGGAGAAAAATCCTGCAATTCCCCACTTAGGCCTCAGAGAGAACATGTCAGTTCTGCAACTGCACCTCCTGTGATGTAGGGCAGATGTCTTCTGTGCCTCTCTCGGATGATGCTATCTCTTGCCCAGAAGTGATTTGCCACACAGGGTGATATCTGAGACACCACCTGTCTTAGTTAATTTCTTGTTGCTGGTACCAAATACTCAATGCCCACTGGTTTCAGTCTATAGTTGGCTGTTGCCAACACAGGGCTGTATTGAAAGAGGGCCCTCTCAGAAGAGAAATAGCCCATGGCATGGCATGCAGGGAAAACATAGTATTTTTTCCTTTCTATTCCATTCAACCTACAAACATATTGGTTAGTGCCACCCACACCCAGAGTGGGACCTTCTTCAGTAAGTCTATCGTCCACACCCAGAACTGTGCTGAACCACTCAGCAGGCTGATCCAGGTTCACTCCCACGGGATCCAGTCACCCCCTCCACAAAGCCCCACCTACAAGCACGTGGGTGTTTGGGAGGACATCCAGGCCCAAGCCAGAATGCTACCTTTTCCACCCACCTGCAGCACCGACCTCCTGCCATCCCACAGCTGATTAGGTTTTCCCCTCAATACTGACAAGCTCTTACATGCCGTGAGGAAGACCTCAGTCCACTGAAGGCTGCTTCCGATAAGTAGAATGTGCTTTTGAGAAAACCCAGCACTCGGGACCACTACCCCGAGACTGTGTAGTAACCGTCATGTGAAGCACGGACAAGAGCTAAGGCCGTCCCTCCACTTCTGCAGAGTGGCCAGCTCCAGCAGTTTTGTTCTGATTGCTAAGGTATGAAAGCCACACAGATGTTACTTCATGACTTTGCCTCACATAGATTAAAAGGGGCATTTCCTACTTTCTACCTCAAAATGACTAAAATGGGGACAATAATTGCAGAAAATGTTAATTATAGTGTCATCATTATATACTGGGTACCAGGAAGGCAACTACAAGCATTGGCCCACTTATTACAGTGGTCTCATAAAGTGGAGATTCTCACAACTCCCTTCCTGAGGAAGAAGCAGAGGCTTGCAGTGGATAATACCTGGGGCTAGGCCACCTGGTGTGTAAGGGGAAGAACTGGATTGAACCGGAATCTGTCTTCCTCTAAGCTTGAGCTTTTCCCACCGTGCTTAACTGCGTCCTCACTGAGTCCAATACTGTCTAGTTTTTTGCTGGTTGGGAAATTTTACCTTCACCTTTGGAATGTCATTGTCCTTATCTGTAATCTGGGACTAGTAATTATAGTTCTGTCTTGCATGTCTAAGACAATTATTGTCTAAGCTCTCAGAAAATGGATACTAAGTGTAAATCAATATGAAAAGTTAATATCTTATTTTTAAATATAGCACTTTTTAAAATTACACAAACCTCTTCTGGATGAGGTTCAGATTGAGTCTGCTCTATGCTGAATTCTGCTTTCCACTGAGCAGCTTAAGGCTCCAGACCATCATTAACAGGAGACATCCTAATGAATGTGAATGCTCAACCTAAAAGCTATATAATGAATTCATGTAAGAACACCACATAAAAGGAGCAATAGTAGATTCTTGAGCAAAATGATACCAACTCTCAACCTAGGTCCTGACTCCTACAGATGGCAGACCACAATGACTTCTCTGCAGATCCTTCCCTCTCAGCTCGAGAGGATGGGGGTCATATTTTTCAAAGACCACTAGAATCCAAAGCACTTTTGTCTGTGCAAGCAGGAGTAGCAGCTGTGGTTGGTACCTTGTCCATATTTCTGAGGGTTTTCTCTGATAACCTTTCCCACAGTTTTATGCACATTACACATTTCAACCCTTTTTTCATTCCATGCTTTAAGTGTTGGGCATTAATGCCCATATCCTCCTATAATTAGCCCTCAACCAAGATGAAAGAAGGTTGAGATAGAAATTCCCTCTTGGTAGACCAAAGGAAACTGGCTCGGAGGCCCCTTGAAAGGGGAAACTCAGTTGTCCATGTTAGTAATGAGTTCGAGAACCTATTTTCTGCTGTGCTTTGCCTTTCCTGTGTCATATTTTCAGTTCTCAACCAGTATTTCCTGGGATCACCTCACCAACATGTAGTCTGCAATGAATTTCCATCTTAGGGTGTGCCTCTGGAGGAAGCCTAAGCTAGTTAAAATTCAGGAGCTGGTTAGCTGGAGAAATAATAGTGCACCAGAGAAAATACGGTAGTAGTGTTCAAGACTAAATAAATGGCTTCTCTCTTGTCCTCCTCATTTGCTCCTGTGTTAGGAACAGGAAGAGGAATCTAATGAATTTGAGAACCAGATTCCTGAGCATGAGCTCCTTCTGGGAACAGACATCTCCACAAGCCATGAGATAGTTTTCTTTTAAATGAAAGACTCAAATAGCATGTGAGATCAGGGAAAAGTCACCTGATGGCAAATCAAATTACAATGCACCAGCTAGTAATTAAATAGAAGGGGATAATGGGAAGAGGAGAAAGGCAGGGTCCCAAAGCCCCCCTCTCACCTCTCTAGGAGCTCAAGGACTCCTGTCTGCCTTTGAATTCCTTCTGCTTCAATTAACATTGATTGAGCCTGCCTAAAGTGCCTGGCTCCTGTCAGATCCCATTATGGCCAAGTCCAAGATGCTATCTGTCTGCAAGTCTTTGTTGTGCAGGACATTTTTGTGGGAATATTGAATATTCTGTGGCATAGCTAACACATTGATCAGCACTGCTATCTAAAAGGTTTGCTCTTTCTGCCACGGCAGTTTCTCAAATGGGCTTTCCTTTTTGCTATTGTCATTATCAACTCAAACCAACCCACCAAGTTGAAGTGATGATTCTCTGAAAAGTGTGTCACACTGACCCACTGCTGCTCGAGAAGTCAACAATGAAGTGAGGAGATGTGGCTGACTCATTGTTACAGGCATCATACACGAAATTCTGTTTTATTTGTTGGGGAGAGACACATAAATGTGTCCTTTTTCCCCCATGGGTTTCTGAGTGTGTATTTTATTTAGTGTTTCTTTTATTGGAGAGATGAATTGTCTTCTTGGAATTGCTGTGTATATTCAACTGCTTTTTGTCTTCTTGCTCTTTGCTGAGGTCTTAGGATGCATCTTTTTTTTTCTTCTCTGTCTGGTAATGGATCATTTTTTTTGTTTAATGTTTAATTCACCTTTACTCAAAATAATTGAAGTCGATGATGAAAAATATTTATTTTGTAACTTTTCTCTTCAAGTTTAGTTTAAGTCAACATAAGATGCTTCTGGCTTTGCATTTACTTGGGTTAAGGAGAAATCAAAGATCTCTTTTCTTAGTGTGTCTGTTTAGATGTTGAAAAGCAAAAGTTCTATGAGAGAATAAGTAAAGACTATCACCCATGGGCCTTTAAATAATCAAATACTTCATTTATGTGGGGAAAATGCTACTCTTTGGACCTTTATAATATTCACATTTTAATCTTCTTAAGGTTTAAGTTTTGCTGAACATTTAAATGCTGATTTTGCTGCTCATAGAGCATTCCTTATGAATATAATCACCTTGTTTAGATGCAGATGTAATTAAACATGTTCTTCTAAATATTTCAATAAAATATCAACTAACTTTATTTAGAAGTTGGTCAAACTTTTAAAAGCAAAAGATGTGTGTAGACATGTCTGCACACACTCAAATAATTGCAGAGGTTTTTAATATGTACTCTTAAAAGACTGTATATACTGAGTTAGATGAATGTCTTCAGTTTTTTCTAAATTGCTTATACTTTCATTGTTATATATACTTCCATTATTTATGTTTTCCTAGGTTATAGTTATCTTTTCAGACCCAAAAGAAAATTAATTCTTGTCAGACTCAGAAGAAAAATGGATGTAGTCTCCAACTAGCTGATTTGCACAATAGTCATTTAATTTTTAGTTCGAACATCTGGGCTCATGGGATTCCTTCAGGCCTAACTTAGTCATGAGCCCTTTTCCCTCACCAGAATTGTTTCTGTGTGTGAAGGTTCAGTTGCTCTGTTGATGGTCATTGGAAGTCTTTATCTTACACTGGCAATGGCAGCCTCCCTTGAAGGATGTCCTGTGCATCAAATCTTTGCCAAGTGTGAGCCTTTATTTTATGTGGCTTTGGATTCTCAGTACGTTTGGTCAAAACATCAGAACTTTCATTATCCATGGAACATAGGATTAAATCAGGATAACATTATCTTCTCGTGCTCACTACTTCATATATCAGCTTCCAATTAGTAGTCTCTATCTCTGTCTCTCTGTGTCTGTTTGTGTGTCTGTCTCTGCCTGTCTGTCTCTGTCTCTGTCTCTCTGTCTCTGTCTCTGTCTCTCCCCTCCCTTCCTTTTCTGCCTATCTCCCTCAATGTCTGGCAGCACTGATCACTGGCAGTTGAATCTAAGAGCATTTTACTGAGATATGCCCCTGCCACTTTCTATTTTTTATTTTGAGATTGGGTATTACACAATTGTCGAGGCTGGGCTCAGACTCAAAATTCTCCTGTTTCCACCTTCCAGGGTGCTGGGATTACAATGTATATACCATTCCCAATGACAATTTCTATTATTGTCTATGATCTTAGGTAAGAATAACTTATCTGGTTTTCCAGAGTAATTCCCATATTTTCTTCACTAATTTGATTTAAAATTTACTCTAAATTCAACAATTTTTCTGTTTGTTGAGAAAAAAAAAATATATATATATATATCAGAAATCCAAATTTATATATGTAAGGCAGATCGTATGATGTTTACACACATGGGTCTGGTTTATTTCACTTATGAGTTTAACCTCTAGTTGTATCCATTTGCTTATAAAACCTCGTTTATTTTTCTTAATAGCTGAGAAATACTCCATTGTATAAAAATGCCACATCTTTTTTATCCATTCCTTGGGTTATGGGCATTAGATAGTTTCTCAGATTTAGCTATGACAAATTGTGCTGCTATAAATATGGGTTCATATATATCGCTGTGGTGTGATGTTTTCAGTTCTTCTGGAGAAATACTCAGAAGGAGAATAGCTAGGTTGAATGGGACTTCTAATCCTAGTTTTTGAGGAGTCTCCACACTGATTTCCATGGTGGTTGTACCAGTCTACACAATTCCCACAAATAGTGGGGAAGGGTTCCTTTTTCCCCCGTAGCTTCTCCATCATTAGTTACTAGTTGATGTTTTTTTTTTTAAATTTTATTCCATTTTATGTATTTGTTATAGGGATTCACTATGCAGCTTGAACTCATAATGATTCCCCTGTTTTCAGACTCATGCCCTAACACTTAGTCTCAATTGCCATCTCAGTGTACCACTGGGTGTGGGGCTGGTATGGCAGCCCTGGGATTTGAACCCCTGGCCGCTGCATCTGCTTGCAGGTGCTTTAATCTGCTGAGCTATTTGGCCAGCCCATGAGCTATTTGGCCAGTGATGATTTATTTTTTAAAAAATCTTTTATATATATACAGCTCGGACTTCCAGTGATCTTTCTGTCTCAGCCTCCCCAGTCCTGGAATTGCAGGTATGTGCCCCATGCCCAGTTTGGATGGTCAGCTGGGCGGGCCCAGGGCAAGGCTGGCATGGCATGTGGCACAGCATAGAGCCCAGGTCCTTGGGCTTGGCAGGGAGGCACTTAGATCTCTGAGCTATCTTCCCATCTCCTGGATTATTTCTTTGTAATAGCCATTCTTTTCTGAGTGAGTTGGAATCTCAGTGTTGTTTCAATTTGCATTTCTCAAATAACCTTATGTGTTTTAATGTTCACCATTTTGTGGTGTTTTTATTGACAAAGCAAAGATAAAACTCAAGGACAAATTGTTGCAGGATAGGCAGAAGGATCAGTTTTCTCATCTGTAAGAGATGCGAAGTGAGGAAGTTTTGGATTGAGGATTTTTTTCCTTTGTGCCAGGGAATACAATAGGGAATTTTGCATAGTCAATGAATCTCAAGGCAGAGTCATGGGAGGGACTGTTAAAGCACAGACTCTTGGGTTCCTGTTCCAAACTTCCCTGTCAGTAGGTCTGGGGTGGGGCTGCAGATCTGCATGTCTATCAAGTTCCAGTTGAATCTGTTTTTGCTGGCAGTGAGGTGACCCTGAAGAGCAGAGTTCTGAGGAACATAAGGGTGATTGGCTGGTAGAGATAGCTCTTGATCCCTTTAACTTTGAATACACAAATCAAGATAAAGATAAAGAAAATCCTTGGGCTATGGAATGGGGAATTATTTTGTATCTTGCATATTCAACCATGGTCACATGTTACTCTTACATGTCATTCTCATTTGGCAAATCCGATTGTTCCTTTTCTGTACATCTTGTGCAGCAAATTATAAAACTGAGGTAAAAATCAACAAAATCCAAGTTTATGTAAGAAAATTCTTTTGCCTGTAATTAGGTATGGATGAAAATTATTCCAGAAAGTTATTTGGAGAAAGAACAAAGCCACACAAAAGAACTTCAGGTCTTTAAACTCAGATCCTAAATCTTGGATTGCTCACCTTGTCTCTCCCTTTCCCTCACATCTGTTAAAGCAAAGTCTGTCTTCCTACATGCTTAAGCAAGTGCTAGGAAGGCTGTCAGTTCAAGATGAATAATAAACAGCTATAATAAATGGATGTTGTGGGTGACATTAATAAAGCATTTGTGACCCTGCATTAAGAATCCCGCTACCAGACCCACAGTTGCATTTACTATTGTTAAGATCTTGAACTTCTCACATACAGAACAGGTGTTCAGTCTATTTTGGAGCCACCTGATAAAACTCCTTTGTTTTCTTGTTCTTCTCTCTGACCCCAAAGGATAGATGTTCCTTGGGATTCTGCTTGCACTTTGTTCCTTGATCTTTCTAGTTTTCTCTCATGAACTCTTCTTCACAGTTCAAACTATGTTTAGAAGGGCCACGCAAATGCCTCAACTTGCCCCCAAAACTGAAACCGGCATTCAAGGCTCCATGTAGAGCATCTCTAGTGGATGTGCCTCAGGCTATTCAAATCACCTGCCTGTAGCAGGACTCGGAATCTCTCTTTTCAATCAATTTGTCCTCTTTTTATTTTCCTTCTCCTTGAAAATCAGTGACATTATTTGCTTACTGAAATCTGTCTTTCTTATCATTTCATCCATCTACATGATTCAGCCTCCGATATGTTTCTTTGACATCAATATCTTTATTTTGGAAGCAAATTATGTATCTTAGGCTCGCTACTGCTGCTACTTAGATTACTATAGCTTAATAGATATCCATTTGCAGCTTCTCTCCATGGCAATCTATTTTAAATATCATTGCAACACAAGTTTTCCTGCATTGTCAGTGGTCATCTATTGCCACTGGGTCATTCATGAGTCTAGTATATAATAATATATGTTCTGAGTTTTCATTCTGCCAACAGAAATTTTCTAATATATAGCCTGAACGTCCTCATTGTGTTGTCTCATTATTCACTTACACAGCTACCCACTCTATTGGTATAATATCAGTCTTTAACCATGCTTTGACTCCTTTGACTTCTTTTTCCACATGTTATTATCTTTTCTTTTTCTACTATTGGGATCCCACTTGGCTCCTAAAGACACATATTCCTGTAGTGTCTCTTGGTTTACCACAACTAATCTGGGCTTCCTTCATCGTCTCTTCTACATTAGTCTGAGAGCTTTCACATTCTGTCTTGGACCTTATTTATGATAGCTGTGCTGGTATGGAACATAATTTGTCATATCCTGAACTCACACACCCTGCAATACATATATATGGCGAGTTCTGAGATTGAGACTCATACTGAATTAAAGCATCAGTCTTGGGCTAGGCACTGTGGCAGGCTTCAGAGCCACACTAGATCTCAAATCAAAGTGATGTTAAAGAGGTCTGGGGGTACAAGCTTGTGTGTTTAGTGAAGATTTCTCTCAAAACAATGATATTTAAACTGAGACTTGAAGAAAACAGCCATGCAGAGAGAGGTTTGGGGTTAGTTTTTTGAACTGAGGAGTTATACAAACCACCCCATCATAGGAATGAACATGGTTACAGTGAAGATTGGCTTTATTTGCCCAGAAGGAAAAGTTCTGTGACACAACATTGAAGAAGTTAGATCATCTTAAGTGTGTAGAATATGCAAAGGCTTTTTCTGTTTGTTTATTTGTTTTTGTTTGTTTGTTTTAGGGAAAGGTCTACAGGGTGTTCAGGGTCTCACTACTAAATCAGACTTGTAGTAATCTGCATTTTTACAGACTCCCAAGATTTGGGATTACAGGAGTGTGCCGCAACACCAGTTTCAATTGCCATCTCGGTGCACCCCATGGGCAGGGCCTGTGTGGTAGGCCCAAGGATCAAACCCCAGGCCCCTTTCCCCTCTTGCAGGTGCTTTAATCTGCTAAGCTAATTGACTGGCCCTAAAAAGATTTTATTTAAAAATAAAATAATTGCTTCAAGTTCATTGTGTTGATATGACAAAATATCCAAGACTGGATAATTTCTACACAGGAGATATTTGTTTCTCCCAGTTCTGGAGGTCAGGAAGTCTAAGATAAGGCTATTGGCAGGTATAGTGCCAGGTGAAGGTCTGGTCTCCACTTCTAAGATGCTTCTGCTGCTTCCTCTTCAGGGGAAGAGTATGGTATTCTAACATTTTGAGAGAGATAGATGGACCAGACGGTGCTTCCTTCATCCTTTAATCCTCCTGTGAGAATGATACTCTTATTCATGAGGGAGAGCCCTTATAACTTAATCAGGTTTCAAGTCCATGCTTCCTAATACTGTTGCATTGTGAATTAAATTTCATCATGAATTTTGGAGAAGACATTATCATTCACACGGCAGCGGCATGATTGGGAACCATTAAAGGCATTTAAAGTGGGCTAATGCTCTGAGAATACAGTTACAGTGGTGTAAGAGACTGGGCAAATGCAGACTGTTTATTATCCCCTTTGCAGAGTAAGCCTTCAGCTGGGTGAGCAGGCCAACCTGCAGGATGGCCTCAAAAAAACTGTCATTTTCTCTGTAGTCTACATTAAATCCAAGTCAGCAAGCTATGTCACCTTTTGGATTTCCTTACCCAATCGTCATCAATTACTTTGTAAATCCTTTGACAAGAAAAGCAAGAAAGAATAAACTCAAAGATCCCAAAGACTATTTGATGTTGTTGTTGTTTTTGGTACAGGGTCTCACTATATACTTCAGGCTTGTAGTGATCCTCTGGTTTTCAGCCTCCCCAGTAGCTAGGATTACAGGCATGTGCCACAATGCCCAGACTCTGGGGGGAGAGAGGGTCAGCAAGGCATGTGGTACTGGGGATCTAACCTGAGTCCCTGCACTTGCCTAAGCAGGCACTTAGTCTGCTCAGCTATCTCGCCAGCCCTTCTCAAGGACTATTTTACTTTACCAGTGAAATGGGAAACATTCAGAAGAGGGATATTTTGAAAAGACCACAAATGTAAAGACTCTAAGCTACTGCCTAGGTTTAAATTTCTTCATTGTGCCACTTTAGCTTCAGGGACTGGACTGAAGCTCCATGCTTTAGCAAAAAACAAAATATCAAACAGTGATACTGGCCTATGGACCATGCCAGTACACCTAACTCAGGGATAACCACGGGAAAGTATTGGCCTTTTCAAGGGAACACACACTATCTTAATTCCTTAGAAATGGCAAGCATGTAATAGAGACACAATGTAAATTTTCTAAATTGAGCCCATCTAGTAACTGGGTCTTCTTTGAGCCTTTTAGATTTGACTTCTATGTACATTTTTGGATTTTACTTGTTCTCAGCCTTAGGACTCCTGGATCTTTCTGTTTGACTAATCAGATGAAATTATTGCTGTGTTTATAAAAGGCAATTAACTTATCATCTTGCCCACAATAAAAAAGTTCCAGCCAGTATAGTCATAAAATATGAAATAGTTAATGACTCATTTAATTTGAATAGCATTTGTTTATTTTTGTTCAACTGCATTCTGATGCTTGTGCCAGTGTAAAAACTGAATTGGAAGTAGTCCATGGTTTTAGAAGATCATGGTCTCAACCCCTTAAATTTCAGGGGAAGGGATTTGTGAATTAGGAGCCAGTGATGTGGAGTTGCTGCCAAGTAGAGTTCCGGCTTTCCTTGGAAATTCTCAGTGTTGTCATTCATGGCAAAGTGAAGTACATCTCTGGCAAGTTCATCCTTACAACTGGGTGAAACATCATGTCTATATGTGTTTATCTGTGGGTACTAGTTCCAACTTAGGAACTTCACATGCTATCAAGATTTGCAGGATAATGTATGAGCCAAGCAATCCAGGCATTGAAATAAAAACGTCCAAGTATTATAACAAATTACATCTGCTGTGTGACCTACTACAATGTGGGTAGGTGGTAGGCAATCTAGTAAATTGAAGATTATGTTAATGGGGAAGACACTCATGTTCTTTTTTTGCAGAACTAGAGATTGAACTCAGGCCCTTGCGCTTGCCTGCCAGGGAAGCGCTTATTCCACTGAGCCTTCGCCCTAGCTCCTCATGTTCTTTTTGACTTGCCAGAGCATCAGGTATTTGAAGACAGCCTTCCCAATTAGTCCCACTACAATCTTCTTCGCAACTTCTTCATTTTTAGCAAGAGTTCAATCAAATTCCCAGGATAGGCTTGGCCTAAGCGATGGATGCCTGCCATCAAATGACTGTGACTGCTGACCTCCACACAAGAGTCCCAAACAAAAAATCTCCAGGATAATGTTTGAAGAACTCTTACCAAACTGTGTTTCCAAACTGTATAATTAGCCTTCCAAAAACAATACATGAATCTAAGTCCAAATTTTATTGGATGGTGAAATATTCAAGTGCACAAAGAAATTATTTGAGGGAAGTTTTTAAGGCACCCATCAATTCCATCTACATAAAATTTCAATTAGATAAAATGCCTAGTCTATTGTTTCCTTCTAAAAGCAAGTGTTTAACAATAGTTTATTCCTATATTGATAATTCTGTAGTTACCTCTCCACCTAAGAACATTTTCTGTTCACTTTACCCTGATTTTGGGGCATGGAGCCCTAGACCACAACACAAAGGCTTCCTTAACAGCTGACTTGCAGGCCCCATTTTTAAAATATAGCCTCTGTTCTTTGAATGTATCACTCTGATAGCATATATTTGTGTCCTTGTATGACCTCAGATGCCATAAAAAGCCATGCTGTCACGGCTTTCTGCTGGAATATGAGGTCATGCAGGGACACAGAGACACAGCTTTTTACAAACTTTGATAATGCATTTTTTTACCTTATTAGCTCTTTAACTCTAGGGGTGGTAATAGCTTCTCAGAGACCTAACATTCCTTTCTTCCTCCTTAATCTTGCAGACAGGTACCTCTGGCTCTTGAATTCAGGAGAATTCTTTGTTTTGCAGTTCTCTGATGGAGACATTCTCTTTTCTCTTTAGCTTTTATAATGATGTCTCACCATTTCTCTTTGTGTCGGTGGTAGGCACTTGTTTTCAAGAAAGACTTTTAAGTCATGGTCAAGATTATTCAATCTCTTTTTCTTTTCCTTCCTGTCTTGGTTATTATTGGGATGTTCTTTAATAAGACACTCTCCACAGAGCCATGTTTTAAATTATCAGAACCATCTATTGATCCATGGAGGGTTAGATCATATTAATGAATATATGAGGTGAGCTGGGCAATTCCAAAACATACAGGTAAAGCCTCTTACCTTCTAGAAGCCTCAGGTCTTCCTAATATTTGAAGCATGTCTGATTCCTTGGAATGTGTCATTAGCTTTATTCTTAGCTGCAGAATAGGCTTGAACTTAATTTTAATTTCATTGCTGATGTTTTTGGTAAGCTTGAGGAGATGCTCTCCAACTTTATCCTTTACTCTAAGTTCGGTGCTTCGTGTCTACCTCTATATGATTGTGCTATGTCTGGAGATCTTTTGAAGCCACACATATTTTCTAGAACCAGAGCACTGGTCTGCACTGGTCTGATCAGCACTGGCCTGATATCTGGTATAGAAAGCCAGGTGGGCTTTGGATTCAAGTTTCTCAGGCACTGGTTTTGGTTCTCTTGCTACCTGCCATATGAGGCCTTATGATTGAAACTACAACTGATCTTATCTGCCTTTCACTTTTTCTTTTGTCTTGCAATTAAGGACCTCACATAGCTTTGGAAGAAATTAAATGTAATTATGAATATATGAATACATGAAGAAACTAAATGTAATTATGTATTGTATATATCAGGTCACCTTCTGAAAACAAAATTTTATGAGTAATAAATGCTAGTAGGGTCTAGTGAACACAGTGCTGCAGTGACTCCTGTATTTATAAGACATATTAACAGGAAATGAGAGAGATAAGAGTTGGAGGTTTATGTTTACAAAATGAGAACTTTGTTTAGCAAAGTCCATTCATCTTTCCAGACAATATAAGGTATAGAATGTTCACTGGCAATTTTAATATATCTTGTGCTTAAAGTAATTTTATTATGTATATGATACAGGGTTTCACTGCACAGCTTGGACTCATAGTGATCCTGCTGTTTTGAACCTCCATAGGATTAGGATTATAGGCATGTGCCACCATGCATGGTTTTTGTGGCTGGCTCAGTGCACCATGTGGTGCCAAGTCCCTGTGCTAAAGTACCTGCTAAGTACTAATTCTCCCAGCATGCTTTTGAAGTGTGCATCATTACCAAAATGTATGTTGGAATGCATTGTTTTTGAACAAAATAATATACTTAAGTACCTAGTATTTGTGTTGGGTATTTTGGTTATCATCTACAACTGCGGAATTAAAGCAATTAATGTTTTCTTACTGTATGAGGATAGAGCATATGTAGACACTTTATAAGGTGACAGTGTCTAATTTTTGTGTTGTATATTGCTATGGCACAAAGCCTGAGAACAGAGATTCTTGACCTTGTAGAATATTTGGAAAGTCTATAGATTGTCATCACTGGGGAAAATGTTTGTGTGTATTTTTAGTGCCTATGAAGTAGAGCTAGGGTACTGTCGAGAGAAAAGAATGCACAAGACGGGCCTTGTCGACCTCCAATGACAAAGACTGATACAGTGGTGGTGAGGATGAGCAGCCCTGCCCTACAGAGGACAGAGTTTCTACTTACCACTCTGTAGCCGGTCTACCCTTGCACTTCTCTGCCCTCCAGGAGATTTTTGCTCAGAGCTTCTTCCATCTCAATAAGCAGACACCATGATTAGAATGCTGTCTCTGAAGTAAATGTAGACCTGTTTTTCAGAATCTTTTGGTTGATATACCTCTATGATGAGAAGAAAAAAAAATTCTTATTTGAAATCAGAATGGACTGTGAATTTTCACTCGAAGGGGAAGAGGGAGAGAAGAGGATACAGGTAGCACATTTTTATAATTGGAAGAAGAAGAAGTCCTTCTTCTGGTTTATTCATTTTACGATGTGATATTTTTTGGGAAAAGACCAGTGAGTCTGTAATTTTAATGACTTCATCAACAGTTTTGTGTTGTTGAAGGCAAGGAAGTGAGCAGAGAGTCCTCTTGTTTAACGGGCAACAAGAGTGAGTGTTTGGATTTGCAGAGAGGACTTAAGAGCTTAACTTGCTCAGCTCAGTAGAGTGAGAGACTGGCTTTTAAGGTGGGAGAGACCTAGGCTGAGGGATTAGGAAAAATAAGAAAGCTAGGAAAACTGTAGAAGATATAAGAAGAGGAAAAGAGTGCCAGGCAATAGCTTAGAGGACTAGAGAAGGCTATAAAAGGAGATCAGTGATGCATTTCTGCCAAAAATGGGGTCCCTAAGTGGCTTCAGACAAAAGGCATATCCAGCAGTCAGTTGAGCTTGTTGATCTCCTATAATACAATGCCCCCATGCAACTTCAAACTTAGGCAAGTCAGCTTTATGCAGAGACACACACCTAGCTTTGTGACAGTGTCTGATAATGTCAAAGAAAAAGAGCTGAATTCTATGGCTAAATCAGTGTCACATAAAGAAAGATGGGTCTTCCTGGGACGATCAAGCTTCGGCAGGCAAAGTAGGGACCTAGAGATAAAAGCAATAAGGAGTCTGTAAATCCCTGCCAATGTGCAGAAATATTGGGAAAGGCAAGTGAATTACTATAGAATAGAGGGTAGAGAATGCAAATAAATTTTAGTGAGATCTCAAAGGGTAAGGTTATTTCAGTCAGATCCAGGTAATTAGAAAATACTGGATTTCAAACAACAGAAATGTAAGTTGAACCAAGAGAGGATTTACAGCCAAGATATCTGGAAAACCAAAAGGGTTGCCTCTAGTTGAAGCACTACAGCCATCAGGACTCTGCCAGTATTGCCTTGTGACTTCATGCTGTGACAACTTCATTTATGAGATCATTCTTTTCATGTGGTTCCTGCTTTTTACAGACTTTCAAGCTTATTGGTGATTACTATCTTAAAAGGAGAAGGGAATTTTTCCACACAGTGTTTATATAAATCCTTCCAAAATGATGCTAATTAATTCTTTGAGGGCCATTTTATCTATTCCTATATCTGGACAGTCAAATATTCCAGTAGGTCTCTGGGATCACGTGCTTGGCTGAGGAGTCAGGATTATGTGGTTGGTAGACCCACCATATATAGAAAGGTCTATTCCTAAAAGACAAAGCTACTAAAGAGGCAACAATAGTAGAGGAACAGTGCTTGATGATTTTAATGGTATCACTGTTATGTAAAATAATTCTATTTTTTAATATATTATACCTTTTAGAGTCAAATTCACTTTGCTACAACATAGCTTGTACTTCTGGGGAAAATCACATGATAAGAAAAGGTTTTCTTGTCTCATATGGTTCAATGATTATTTTCATTATGTATCAAAATTATCTGTGAAGATTTTTAAAGAACAGATGTTGCACCCTATTCTAAAATACTCTGCTTCGGTTAACCTGGTGTAGAGCCTAAGTACTAGAATTATTTGATGTATCTTTAAGCAGTAGTGTCCAAGAACTCTAATGTTGAAGTGAAGATGGTTCCAAATTAGGTAATGATATTCTGGCAGTAGCAATCTGAGTTTGACTGTTTTCTATGGAAACCAGCATACAAGGAGAGTGGTAGTCAAGTGAGAATTGAAGTGTCTCAGTTACTCTTCTGTAGTTGTTGGGACAAATGCCCAACACCTAAAATAGAGGAAGGAAAGGTTTATTCAGCTCACAGTTACTGGAGGTTTCAGGCAATACTTGGCTGGCTCCAAGGTAGAGTGGTGTAGGGCAGACAGCTCAGTTCATGGCAGTGGCAAAGAGCAAGAGCAAAATGGAGGAGTAACAGCAACAAATGGCAACGGAGAGAGGAAGTCGGCCTCTGTCTCTCTTACATTACATTCAGGCTTCCACCCCAGGATGGGGAGAGTGCTCACACCTATAATCTCAGCAGTACTAAGACCCATAGTCCCAGTGGATCATGAGTCAATCTCAGACTCTAGAAGTCCCCACCCCATGACTGCATGAGGCTTTGGGGGGATAACTATTCATAAATCATAACAAGAGGACAGGTAAATGTTGGAGGGGTAGAGTGTGCAGACAAAGGGTTGACTTCAAGCCTGATACTGCTGAGGATGGTGGCCCTGAGAGTAGTAACTTGTGCAGGGGCAAGACCCTTCAGGCAATTTCCAGGTCAACTGTGATAGTATTTATGACTCAGACTTCTGATCAGCATCTCACCTCATAGACAGAATTCTTGGAATGTCCTATACTGGGCTACAATAGCTCAGCTTTTATACTGCGTTCTCATTCTTCAAGTGCTACTGTCGCAGGAGGAGGCTTACCCTGCACGTAGCACCTCTTTGCAGCTGAACCTATGATCACTGAACTGTTAATTCCTTGCTGCTCGGCAGCAATTCTTTCTCTAGGGGAGGTCACAGGCATGCATTGTTGGATGTGATTTGTCAGTATTTGTTGAAGAATTTTGCCAATGAGTTGATAAGAGGCAGTAGTTACCTCCTTCCTGTCCCACCTTCCTCTTTCTCTGTCTTTTTCTCCTCTTGTTTTTTTCAGGTCTTAGAGTCAAGATGACACTGGCTACATAAAAACAGCTGAGAACTGTTCTCTTCTCATGACTTTTCTCGAGGAAATTATCAAAAATGCTGTAAATAGCTAAACAGTTGGTAGAATTCACAAGTAAAACTTCTAGTTCCATAGATTTATTTTCCAAGAACATTTTAATTACAGACTTAAGTACTTTGGTGGTTACAGGTCTATTCATATCTATTAACATTAGTTGAATTTTGGTAGCTTGTGATTTTTGAGCAATTATCCCATTTCCTCAATTTATAAGCATAAAGTTGTCTATATTATTTCCTGATAACAATTTTCTTTGTAGGATATAAATAATAGATTTGTTTCTTTTTTATCCTGTCCCTAGTAATCATTAGTCTACTTTTAAGTTGATTTTTTATAGTTTCCATATATGAGAGAGAAGAGATGGCACTTGTATTCCTGTGTGTAGCTTATTGTATCTAATACAATATGTTGTGCTTATGGAAGAAATCTATCTATCTATCTATCTATCTATCTATCTATCTATCTATCTATCATCTATCTATCTATCTATCAACTATCTATATATATATATATATGACAGAAAAAGAGACAGAGAGATAGACAGTGACAGAAACAGTGACAAAAAGAGACAGAAAGCCTAAAATGTATACCACTTCAGGAAAAGAAAAACTTATATAAAGATTTTAGTACTAACTTTATTCAAACACCATGAAAATCATAATATGCATGTGAATAAAGCAGTCAACTTACCAGGAGTCCATGTCTGATGTGTATTAAAGTGTTCATACAAGGTTTTCTTTTCCTGATGTGTGTATTTTTTGGTAGGACATGTAACTATCAGATGGATACATAGATGCATAGATAGACAGACAGACAGATCCACTTATTTGGTGATGGATCCTTAAACTGATTTCATCTTAGCTATTGTAGATAATGCTATGATAAGTGCACTTCTGCAAGTGTATCATTGCTACCCTTATTTCATTACCTCTATATAGGTATCTAGAAATAGAAAACTGAATCATATATTTCTTGTATTTTGAGCTTTTTAAGGCCCATCCATACTATTCTACATGAGGGCTATATTTCTTTTCCCACTAACACTGCATGCAAATTACTTTTCTTTCATATCCTTGCCATAATTTGTGTTTTGTTTTTGATAGCAATCATATTAACTGGGGTGAGAAATCAACTCACTGTCATTTTGATTTGTCATGCCATTGTGGCTCATGATGTGTGGGTTTTTTTCATATGTTTGTTAACAATTTATTTTTCTTCTTTTGGAAGTATCTATTCAGATCATTTGGTGATTTATAAAAATTGGGTCACTATTTTTATTAAGTATTCTGAGCCCTTTACATATTCTAAATACTATTGCTCTGTCAGGTCAATATTTGCAAATATTTTCTCCCATTCTCTAAGTATTGTTTCATTCTGTTTATTTTCTTTTACTGTGTAGAAACTTTTTAGATTATTTCCTTGTTTTTTCTTTTCTGTATTTTACGGAAAGGTATACAGGGTGTTCAGGGTCTCACTACTAGATCAGATTCATAGTAATCTGCCTGTTTACAGCCTCCCAAGATCAGGGATTACAGGTGTGCACCACCACACCCAGCCTCAGTTGCCCTCTCAGAGTGCCTGGGGGCAGGGCCTGTGTCTGCTTGCAGGCACTTTATTCTGATGAACTATTTGGCTCTTCCAAAATTTTTAGCTTGATACAATATCACTAGTTAATTTTGCTTTTGTTTATTATCTAGGAAACTCATTGCTTTTTTCCAATGTCTTAAAGTGTTTTCATTGCATTTTCTTCTATCACTTTCAGAGTTTCTGGTCTTATGTCTGGGTCTTTAATTTATTTTGGAATTTATTTTATCCAGGGTGAGAGTTAGGAGACATGCTTCAGTTTTCTGAATGTGGATGTTCAGTTTAACTACCAGCATTTATTGAAAAAGCTGTTCATTTTGCAATATGTGCTCTTGACTCTTTTTGTTGAGAATTAAGTCAGTTGGTTGTAAAAGTGAGGTTTATTTCTGGGATCTGCATTTTGTTCCATTGAATATACATCTGTTTTTTCAGGAGGATTACTACAAGTCTAATCTGTGTAGTGAGACCCTGTACTAAATACATACACACGTAGTACTGGTACATATACACAGTACCAATACTATGTTGTCTTTGTTACTGTGCCTCTATGATGTCTTGAAATCATGTATTATTTTTATACTTTTTTGGTGGGGGGGTTAATAAGGATGGAACTCAGGTCCCTGAGCTTGCTAAGAAGGTGTTTATGCTACTGAGCTCTCTCTCAGGCCCTGAAATCATATATTGTGATGATCTTCCTTTTTGACTAAGACTGCCTTGACTATTCAGTGTTCTTTGTGTGTCCATACAAAGTTTGGGATATTTTTTTCTTTTCCTGTGAAGTTTTCATTGCTAATTAATTTTCATATGTTTGTTAACAATTTATTTTTCTTCTTTTGGAAGTATCTATTCAAATCATTTGGTGATTTATAAAAATTGGGTCACTATTTTTATTAATTTTTGTAAATATTGACCTGACAGAGTAATTGTATTTAGAATATATAAAGGGCTCAGAATACTTAATAAAAATAGTGACCCAATTTTGTAAAATTGTGGATTGTACAGAATCTGTACATTGCTTTGAAATGTGTAGATATTTTAATAGTATTAATTACTCCAGTTCAAGAACATGGACATCTTTCCTTTATATGTGTGTATATGTTCTTTAATTTTTCATCAGTGTTTCACAATTTTTATAATTTTCACTGTAGAAAACTTTTACTTCTTTTGTTAAGCTTATTACCAGGTATTTTAAGTTTTTGGAATGGGTTTGCTTTCACAATTTCTTTCTTAGCAAATTAATTGTTGGTGTATAGAAAAGCTCCTGATCTTTGTATGTTGATCTTCCATCTTGCTGGTTTACTGAATGTTTTTATCAGTGCTAATAATCTTATGGTAGAGGTTTTTGTTTTCTATGTATGGGGCTGGACTAGCCTTGATTCTACTGATGTGATATATTCCATATTTTGAGTTGCATATGTTGAACCATCTTTGCATCTTTGGACTAAAACCAACTTTTATCAAGTCATTATGAAGGCCAAAAGCTATGGTGGTGGGAGAAGAACCTTCCTCAGAAGCAGCTGATATAATATTAATAATAATTTGCATATGATACTTCATAGCTGTGCTCATGCATGGATACCCCTTTATATTACTATAAGGGACTTTATGAATTGTAAATAATTATCATGATAATCATAAAGAAATAAATATCACTCTGAATATAGGCCTCATATTTAGTCACACTGGTAATAGTCCAAGTTTTAATTCTCCATTGTAATCTGACAGTGACAAATTACACATTCCAGGGTTTTGGCATGCATTACTTAACTCCATGAGACCAGTTCATCAAATTTTGAGGAGATACAGCTATAGCCAATATCAGTTAAATATTATTACATAACAAATCCCTCCAAAACTTAAGAACTCAACAGTTACTCCTGCCCACAAACCTGTGTTTCATTTGGATGGTTCATCTGATCAAAACTGAACTAACTCACATGTCTGAAGTAAGCTGAGTATTTGGTAGACAGCCCCATTGATAATGGTTGTGTTCTCTCATATGTTTGAAGATAGGCTGGACATTCACTTGCAGTTGATTTTTTCTTCAAATAGGACAATGAGACAGCCCACAAGGCCTTCCAATGAGCTAACCCAGGCTTGCTGTCTTCATCACTTTATTATTACTGGACAAGATATCCAGTCCATAAACTAAAGAAGTAAAGGTTTATTTTGGTTCACAGTTTGTACAGGTTTCAATCCATTGTCAGATGGCTGCAAGGCAGGGTGGCATGGCAGAGGGCCGTGGCAGAGGAGGATTGTACATAATGTCACAGTCAGGAAGCAGAGGGATATATAGGGAGGAAGAAGGGAGAGGGTCCCCTCCAGGCCACACCCTGGTGAGCATTTCCTAGGCCCAGACCACACTTCCCAGCAGCACATTTAGCTATAAAGTCCTCAGAGCATTAACCCAGTCATGATCCAGCCTCCTGCTTAAAACCCCACCTAGGTGCTCTAGAGGCTTTGAGGGAACTCCTGGATGTAAACCATAACACTATGTGATGGTAATGGAAATCCTGAGATAAAGAATGTTGACATTGGATGGGATTTCCAACCCTAGTTTTCTGAGGAGTCTCCACACTGATCTCCACAATGGTGGCACTAGTCTACATTTCCACCATCAGTGGAGAAGTGTTCCCCTTTCAACACATCCTCTCCAACATTTGTTGTTGGTTGATTTCCTTATGATAGCCATTCTTTCTGGAGTGAGATGGTATCTCAGTGTTGTTTTAACTTGCATTTCACAGATGGCTAGAGAGGTGGAGCATTTTTTTCATATATTTACTTGCTTCTTTAATTTCATCCTCTGAGAAGTGTGTATTCATCTCGGATTGGGTCTTTAAATTTGAGGGCCCTAATAAATCTTACTTCTTTATATATTCTAGAGAGCAGACCTTTGCCTGAGTGCTTATTAGTTAGGATTTTTTCAAAATTTGTGGGTTGTCTTTTCACTTTGTTGACAATTTTTTTAACATGCAAAAACTTCTCAATAAGAGTTGATCACAGTTGTTAATACTTTCAGGTGTTTCCCATGTGAATACATGTTTGTTCATGAACTCTTTGCCTACCCCTATGTCTTCAAGTGTTCCTCCTACTTCTCTTCCAGGAGACTGTTTCTGTTTTAATGTTTAGATGTTTAATCCATTTTGACTTTAGCCGACTATCTCCATACTTGTAATTTTCCAAGAGGAACTGACACATTATATCATAGTGATAAACGTGCACCTATGTTTATAGTAACACGATTTGTGATAACAAAATCTTGGGAACAACCAAGATGCCCATCACATCAGGAATGGTTGTAAAAGGTGGTATTTTTATACAATGGAGTATTACTCAGCTATAAAGAATGATAAACTTGAAGCATTTATATTGAAGTGGATGCCACTTGAACATATACTCATACGTGAAATAAACCAGACATAGTTGTAAAGTATCATATAGTCTCCCTAGTATAAAAAAATCAAAAAATAAATACAAATAGAAAGGGATAACATCTAAAAGAATTTATTCAGTGAAGACTCAGAACATAGAACCTGAACTATAACATCGTGGAACTCAGTTGTGCCCCAAATTTTCTGACCAAGGAGATTATGGAGCCACAGAGGAATGTGATTGGTGATCTATAGAGTGCCTATGGAGAATCACATGGAGAGAAAACTTTCTCTCAGGCTTTCACAGAGAGCAAACTGGTCAAGCAATGGCTGTGACTCATCCACATGGCTTACAATGACAAAGGATCTACAAAGTGAGGTACAGGGTTATAGGATAAACCCTGGGGGACTTGACTGACCTCATCAGATACAAAAGTCACATTTTTTGTTATATAGGTCTTGCTTTATCTCGGTCTTAACCATCCAGCAGAAAAGTATAAAAATGAGGTATATAAAACAAGGCTGTAATAATAAGCTGAGCTGTAAATGGCTCTAGTCAACAACTTCTTCGGATAACCCACTAATATTGTGGACTGCTGGACTGTGTTGGATTATTTCACTAAATTTAAGCACCTATAATAATTGAATAACAATAGAATACCCATGTTTGACAGGACTAAACAAAAGAAAATGGGATGCAATTAAAGAACCATTCCGTGTTTGTATAAACA
Organism: Ctenomys sociabilis; assembly: GCA_004027165.1. Lineage (NCBI taxonomy): Eukaryota > Metazoa > Chordata > Mammalia > Rodentia > Ctenomyidae > Ctenomys > Ctenomys sociabilis. Next base: position 40,563 of record PVKA01001429.1, on the reverse strand, counting down.
GTACAGTTAGGATATATATGCAGTATTTGCATAATTCTATGAGAAGAAAGATTTGCACTAGTAGTGTTTGGACAGGATATCCTGTCTGCTTCTTGTACTAAGGATAACCACTAGGAAAATAACAATGTAAAAAGTATTAATTATGGACACTGTACTAAAAATCAGCTTTAAAAAAAAGATGGTTATACAGCTACATTCTCTTAATTTAATGAACAGAGACATCTGCTGTAATAGTATTTGTAAATAGAATATCATGTGTGTACCTTGTACAACAAAAAAACACTATGAAAACACTATGCAATGTATTAATTAATGAATCTGTCCTACTAATTTGATTTGAAACTGTCTCATTGCTATTTGTTCTTCAATAAAATAAAAAAAAATGTTGATAGTAAATACTCTTGAGGCTTAGACCTTACAGTATCATTTCTGCCATGTGCTTTCAGATAGAAGCATCTCTGGATTAATGGAAGGAGGAAATAGATTCCCTTCTTGATGGGCAGAGCTGCCAAGTCACATTTCAGTGTAAAAGGATGCAGAATGGCCATTAGTTGGGCCACTAATACAAGCAGTCATCCGCAAGACCCTGCTGCAGATTTTTTAAGCTAGTGTATTTGGAAGTAATTTGCTTTTCAATTACTTAAGCCTCCTTAAAAAGCTTGCTGCTACTTAAAATGATAAAGGACACTGTGAAGTTTTTTCTGTGTCTTGAGTATATTGTATACTATTTTATTTACTGTAGGTAATTTTTCATCCTCATATATTAATGGGAATAAGACAGAGCAGGAGAAGCAGAGATAGGAAGAAACAGAAATATGGAGAGAGTGAAAGATGATGACTGAGAGAACAGCTCTGGATTATTAAATTCACATGCTTTGTATAGATTTTTTAGGGCACTTGTAATAGTTGTTTATTCTGTTAGGCAGAAATGGTCCCTGCTTGTTATTTGAAGATAATCCTGTCAAATGCAATGGCTCTGTTGGAAGGCATTAGAAGTGTTATTATTTAGCATTGCTATAACCCTTTAGGTTTCTAAAGTGCTTTATAATCTCTTTTCTCTTTATTTTTCTCTTTATTAATTCTTTGGCATTTTTACTCTTATTTTATGGTAAAATAATGAAGCTTAAACTTTCTCCTGGTTTCTCTTTAATATTATCATAGAGTTTACACAGCCTTTGCAAAGTTGTGATATAAGGAAACCTTATAGGTACTTCACTTGCTCTTCAAGATAGGAAGGTTTCAGAGACTCCAGAATATTCTTCAGACTGTCTGTTTCAATATTTTCACTGTAGCCTGTAAGTTTTGCATTTACAACCCAAATGTCCTGCCTTCTTTTTGCTCAGTCTGATAAGGACATGTATTAGCATCCTTCCAGGAACATCACCAACAAAAAGATATTGTCATGGCATTCTGATTGGAAGTTTTTAGTCATAGTTTCTTAATGCAAAAATCAATGTGAGGAACAGAGTGAAACAGTACAGATAGAACAGATCAAATATGTACAAATAATACTAGAATATATTTACGTAGTTATACAGCCCATCAAATACCTTCCATGTGTCATGCACTGTTCAAGATCTTTAATTGACAAAAGAAGCACATTCGTTTCCCTCAAGAGATTACATTTACATCTAGGAGAAACTGACTGCTAAATGGATGAATTACTTGGCCACATGCAGCAATGAGTTACTATACATTCTGTCCTGCATGTGGTTTTTAACTGAACATTCTGAAAACGGAAGTAGTTTTAGATAGTCTGACCTATTCAGATTTTCCATTAGCTGTGGTAAGGTAGCTTTAGTCTTCATTGTTCAGATTTACTATCTATTAAATATTAATTCCTCTAGTTCAGGACCTAATACTAGATGTGGAAGATGGAATGTAAATAATGCATAAACTATTCACAGTATCTAAAATATATTTCACACTATATTAGGAACATTGAAGAGTATACCTTTGAGGAATGACCTGCCAAAAGTTTCATAAATTAGATTTCCACTGATAAAAGAAAATAGATAATTTGGTAATGGTGACTTGGGCCAATTAGGCAGTTAGCAGGGGGTGTTCCTAACCTATTTGGATAATCAAGCCCCTAATAAATATTTAGATAGAGAAGTTTGAGTAAATGTCTCCCTTGAAGTTTTTATGATGAGTTTCCGGATCACAAAAAGCCAAACATTAAGAATGTACTTTACATAGAAAGGTGAATATGTGAGCAGAGAATAGGGAAGATCATTCATCAACTTCCCTGACATCATTTAAGAGAACTTTGTACATAAAATATCATAGGAAGGTAAATCAGAGAGTTATTATCAGGGAAGAATACTTGATATTAGCTCATTTGTCAAACAAAGGTAAATATTATAGAGAAAAGCTTGTTAAACTTAATTGAGGTGAAAAGACCCACTCAAAGAGAAAAACAGGTACTTCATCACTGATCAAAGAAATGTACTATTAAAGGTGAATTTTGGAAAGTTGTCAAAAATTTTGGCAACTAACTTACTGAAAAATGCTAGTTTCCAAATCAGACTGTCTCCACTATATAGAAGGAGGAGTGTGGTTAGTACATAGGACTGAGTGTGTCCCAGTGGAGTAATTAATGTAGGGATTTCTCAGATGCTATATATAGTGCAGGCATAGGGTATACATAGGAAGTATTAGCTGAGATTTATGAGTTTGTAAATAGGAGTTTGATTCCTTAAGATGGTAGATGTTACCATACCCTAGATGCAATGTGGGACTCTTTATTTGATGATTTATTTTGAAGTGACAGGTCTGATTTCCAAAGAAATAGCAATATTTTAATCCTAAGGATTTCACACAGAAATCTTATTTCTTTGTGACAGGTAAGCGGGTACAGTGGTTTTCCTGAAGGAGTCCTTTCCAATTATTTAATGATACCTATTAGTAAAAAATAAAATTTTGTAGAATTACAAAGCTCTAGTTTTATTCTGTCCTCAACTTTAACTGTCTCAAAGTAAGATGCAGGAAGTTCATTTTGGTTTCCCTCCAAAACAGAAGGCACATTTCCTTGGCAAATTTTACCAGTCCTGTATTTTAGATGATTGAGGTTAGAAAATAGAAAACTTTTATTTATTGCATCTAATGATAATTCAGGAAGATCTGTAGCTTTTATTTTAAAAGGTGAAAAATAAAATTATAGGATATTGAAATGTATAGAAGCAGGCATGTAACCATAAAAAATGCTTCAAATAGTGCTCATCAGCTCAGAAATTGTTCAGTGTTTATCATGGGGCTTTTAAAATTACTTCATAAGACTTAGAAACCCTGAATATTTTAGCTGCGCTGTATTTTAGCTGCACTGTAGTTGCTAAGTTGGCACAGTGCAGTTCATGTAACATGTGTCTAGCTCGAATTGTGTGGGTTGGATCAAAGGGAGCTTGTTTGTGTATGAACTTGAAAACTTCAGTCCCTGCCTTCAAAATCTTCAAGAACTCCCTGAAGGAGATGGAACTAAAGCAGAATTTTCTTAACCTCAGCACTATTTTACGTGACAGAATGCTACATTGGGGATGGGGTATCATGCACAATGTTTAATGGCAGTCCTGCTTTATGCTATTAGAAAATATCAGTATTCCCATCCTTGGCCCTAGTGTGACAAACCAAACTGGCCCCAAATGAAGCCAAAATTCCTTGCTCCTCCCTTGCTCCTCCTTTTCCAAGTTTGAGGACCAGGGTGAGGTATCCAACCGAGTTAAAGATCTCCAACATTTAACTAATTGAATTTTTATTTTTTGATGGATACTCACTGATTGGGAACAATTAGAATTTTTAACTATAGACACAACAGGCCAATTTCCTTTAAAATACATTAAATTTCTGATTTCCAGGTACCTATCATGTGTTGTGAAGGCCTAACTCTCATAAAATGTCACGACTTGGAGAGCTTGGGACGTCATTTATTATAACATCCTTTGATGGGTTAAGAAGCTGAAGCTCAGGGGAAGGTTTGCTCAGCTAGGACACAGCTCATTGATGCCCCAGCACAGGACAAAGTGTTCATCCTTTCTAATGGATTTCGAAAGGCTGTGTAGGCCTCATCATTTCTTCTGCTATATAATTTTATGCTGATGTAGTTTCTTCAAAAAGAGAGCCATAGTGCACTGTGGCATAGCCATTTCTCTCCACTCTTAAAGAGGCTCAGGAAAAGAACAAAAAGCAGCAGAAACCAAGTTGCTTTTCATCAGAGGTCTATTTTATGACCACTGTATCTGAGTCCAGGGACTGGGGTCCAGGCAGGGCTACAGCTCTTTGGGGCTTTGAATTGATCTGTCCCATGCAATCTTTGCTAAGTAAATTAGGACATAGTGTACATCATCAATACTAATTTATGCGAAGTGTTTAGCAAAACTGTGATATTGTGTATTTTCTATGCAGTTTATGCCTGTCAGGTCCAGTATTATAATATTTACCTGAGGGGAAAATGGAACCGAAGACCCGCCAGGAAGAAAAATGACAGAAATATGACCCTGCAGGAAAAATAAATCTAACATCATAGAGATTAATGTTTGGTACATTCACATTAAGGCTAATAAATAGCATCATGGAATTAAGGAGTGGAAAGGCCCATGGCAGCATCTGAACTAACACTTCCCCTCCCCATGCTATATGAAGCATTGTAAACCAGTGATGACAGCTGGGTGGACACAGGATCACTGTCTTCTGGAAACTGTACTCTAGGAAGTCACTACTCACAGACTGGCATTGGCAAGGAAGTTTATCCATGATGTGGACACGCTTTTTTCTCTTATAGATAAACTGGGAATCACTTTTCTTAAAGGCAATTAACCCCAAATCATGCAACTAGTTCTTTAATATGCCAGGAACTGTAATGTATGCTTTTTGATTCTCTGGTTGGTCTTTTCCCCTTCCAGTAGAGGATAGAGAACGCTTTCTCTTGTGGAACTGGATGGCCCCCGAAGACCCTGAAACTAATTTAATTTGCTGAATAAGACCAGTTTCCACATCCTGTGTAGGACTGCATTAGTGATAGAGTATTAGATAACATTCTAGCCTCTTTTCATGCCAAGGATCACTTTCTTTGAAAGGGACCAATATTTTTTATTAGTGTTCTTCAGATATACAAAGCCAATATGTATATATATATATATATATATATATATATATATATATATATATATATATATATTCAGCACTCTGTATGTGAAGAAGTTTACTATAAGGAGTTATACTGAGTTATGGAGGCTAACTGTTCCCCTGATCTGCCAGATGCAAGCCCGAGGCACCGGAAAGCCAGCAGTGTGGCCCAGGCCCCCAGCGCTTAGAGCCGGTGGTGTGGCTACGGCGTGCCCCATCATTTTTGCTGATTTGGTACCTGGCTTCTCCTTAACAAGAAGAAAAATAACTACAGGTAGTTGGCAGAGATAAACATAGCCCTAAAAGTCATACCTTGGGAATTTATCAAAATGTTATTCTCAGCCCGATGTCAAACCATAAATAAGAACCTCTAGCGTCTGAGTTTCCACAGCTTTTATAGTGAATTTATTACCATATGTCACTAATTTGACAGATATAGTTGTGGACTTCAGCTTGAGTATCAGCGAGAAACTTGTTGGTAATACAAATTCCTAGAATGTATCTGAGACATACTGAATTAGACACTTGTGGGTGGAGTCGAGCACCCCGTGATTTAGCAAATCTCCCCATGATGCTAAGGACGTGTAAGATTCATTGACAAGTATATAGTAAAGTCGTGCCTCTATTGTTTCCATTATCTTTCATATTTTTCCATAACACCTTATACAAAGTACTCGGTACCCACTGACAGATTTTTACAATGATGAAGTAAAAAGTGAAATGGGGAAAATTGCGGATCACCAGATCTAAAACCAAGAATTTTTTTTTTTTTTGGTGGTACCAAGGATTGAACTCAGGACCCTGCACTTACTAGTCATGTGCTCATTCTACTGAGATATTCCCTAGCCCTCAAGCTAGGACTTGTGCTTGCTACTCACTACATGATCTCTTGGGCGGTTATGGTATCACTATGTCAGATCTGGGATATTTAGAGCTACTTCTTCCAAGGAAGCTTCTTGTCGGTATATTTGGTTAATGAATAAAAAGCTACCACCTTCAATCCTAAAATTCAGATTTGTAATCTTCTTAAGTCCAATTTGTGTTCTCACTGTGAACAAATACCAGTGGTAAGTGTTTTCATACTTACCACTGGGCCATCTCGCCGCCTCTTCTTGCATCAGGGACCTCTTTTCCTCTGAGGCAACTCCTTGTTCATAGTGTCCTGTACAAGCTGCTTTACGTCCTTTCACACTGAGATAGACACTGAAGGCCACTGCCACTTTGAATCTCACCTGAACACAACAGCCATTCTCTAAGCTACTCAAAATCTTCCTAAAGGAGTCCCCTAATATAGGACTTGGTTACACTCCTCTTCTTACCTGAAATCCTGACTTCTTCCTGCGAGTTTGCAGTGTCCACTTACCTTTCTTATCTTTTTCCTATTTTGACAACCTCAAGCCCAACACTATCTTTGTGCACAAAGGAAATTCTCAGAAATTTCTTGAGAGATGCTCAGTGAAAGTCCATCACAGACTTAGAGTGTGAGTGTTCTCTAACATGTGCGTGGTGTCATCTAAATTCTAGAGCAGTGCCTCAGCCAATTGATTCGGATTCGAATCTGGGCCATTTTCTATCCGAGATGCTTTCTTAGATTCACATATTAGCCCTTTTCATTTTTCTTAGAGGATTTTGTTTTCAAATAGATCCTGAAACATTTTTTTCTTTATATAAAACCCACACATGACATCATAAAGACACATATGCATTTCTGAAGTTGGAATGTCAATAATTCAATTATGGTATTGCTATATATTAGTTATCTTTCCACTGTTGAGACAAAATTCTTGCCTTATACAACTTAAAGGAGAAAAGGGTCTTGCACTCAGTTTCATAGAGTTTTCAGTCCGTGCTCATCCAGCCTCCATGCAAAAAAAATCATGGCAGAAGTGGAGACAGAGGCAGGCTGCCCAGGCAAGACCTCCAAGACGCACCCACAGACAGCCTGAGATGCCCCTTACCCTTGGTGGCCTTCAAGGTGATCAAGTTGCTAGTCAACATTTATCACTACACTGTTGTTTTTATACATTTATTGTTTACCCTTTATGAATTTTTAAAATTTTTAATCAGTATTTTTACCAATTGTTCTTTGGTATTCAGTAAAGTGATTATATAATTCCTGTTCCTTGGTCTAATAATGTAGTGTATTTTGTTAATAGGTTTTGAAATATTAAACCTCTATTACATCTCTGAGATAAACTGTTATTGGTCATAAAGGTTTAAAAATTTATTAGGCTATTGATCCATTTTACTATTATTTCTGCTCAGGGATTTGTATCTTAAAGAGATCCCATTTTTAACTCTGCTCCTGCATGAAGAATCATCTTTACAATTTCTTAAATCTTAAAGTTTAAGAGATTCCTTTTTCAGTTATATTCCCTCATGTAGAATCAACTTTTTAAATATTTTCCTTAAATTCATGCTCATAATTTAAAAATGCAAGTAATACAGCAGGAAAAAAAAGAAAATTAAAACTTCTCCCACTTGAAACATGCCCTAACTTTACCACTGCCACTAGGAACTCTTTTAATGAATCTTTCTAGATATTTTACACATAAGAGAGTATATTAAATTATGTATAATCTGTTTAATGAGGTCATTCATTTCACATGTATTGCTTATTAATGAATATATTTTTAAAAATCTGCTAAATTTCAAAAAATTGCTAGGAGGTTCATGTGCATATTTCATTGTGTGATGTATTTTCATTTATTGAAGTAGTCTCTCATGGGTGACCCTTTAGATTGTCCAGATTTTTAAAAGTATAAATAAAGATGCAGAATATTTTTGTAGCACATCTTTATATACCTTTGTATCTCATCTCAATGATTTTAACTGGAATTGTCAAATGTTAATATATTAAATATTAATATACCATGTGTATTGTTCTCCAAAGAAATTGCACCCATTTTCACTAAGCAGAATCTCACTCTTGACTTGGGAAGGAAGTCAGTGTTTGTGTTGTTGGTCAATAGTGTCCTTTAGGATGTGAATCTCAGTTCTCTTCTTTTAAATATGTTTTTTATTTTTTAAAGAGAAAAAATAAAAACCAGGTTAGAAACAACATAGCATTTCACTAACCAAATAATAGGAATTCAGCAGTGCTTGTTGCACTGCATACTGCCTTCAAATTAGATGTTTAGATTACTAGATAAAAGCATGAAAAATTGGACAAAAAATTAAAAAGAAGAAAAACTTAAGCATTAACTGTTGCTTTTAGACCAGGAATACAGCTCAGTGGCTTGACTCTCTGCCTGGCAAGTACAAGGTCCTGAGTTCAGGAAATAAACAAACAAAACTGTTGTCTTTAATATACCAGTAGAAATCAGCAGTGCAGTTATCCAAGCTATCCTGTATACATATTTTCCTTCCTTCCTTCCTTCCTTCCTTCCTTCCTTCCTTCCTTCCTTCCTTCCTTCCTTCCTTCCTTCCTTCCTTCCTTCTTTCTTTTCTTTTCTCCTTTCCTTCATAGCGGCGATTCCTTCCCTTTGAACAGTTTATTTTCCTTCCACAGTACGTGTTGTCCCTTTGGGATTGCATTTGCTCTTTGAGGTTCTCAAAATAGGGAGACAACTTGATGTTTACACATGCGGGTCTAACTTTTCTATTTTGAGCATAGTGTCTCGTTTCATCCATTTACTCAGGTCTATTTTTCAACCAGCTCCCTAACTGGCCCATGGAAGGACCATTATTAAAATATTCTTTGTTCCTTTTCCTCTATGCTCACTACCTTTTCTCCCATCCAAGTACTAACCAGGCCCGCCCCTTCTTAGCTTCTGAGATCAGACGAGATCGGGCACGTTCAGGGTGGTATGGCTGTAGACTCACTATCTTTTCTTACCAGGGTCATAATAGAGAACTTAGTGGTTGTTTATTTCAATCGATCTTATGGAAGAACTCTAGCTTGAGAACTTTTAGTTTCAGAATTTTCTTCCATGGTTTCAAAAAATTTTAAGCTCTTTACGCATCAGAGGGTAAAGCATTTCCAGAAAATATTAAGGATAATTGTTAGCAAAAATTCATGTTCAGTCTCCATGCAGTTGTGCTTTTAATAAAATCTAAAGAATTACCCCAAGTGGCCCTGAGTTGCAGCCTCTTTTCTAGCTCCCTAGAGGCCAGTGTCTCCAGCCCTCCTTTTTCCCTGCTAACTCCTGCCTGTTTTCTGTGTCTCTGTTAGCAATTAGGATGTTTCTGTTCTCTGTCACTTCACCCACTCTGCCCTCACTGCTCTGTTGACATGCATTTTGTCTCTTCTTTTATCCTTTCCCTGCGGCTTTCTTTTATGAGTGAGGCGCAGCCAGCTTCTTTGCCTGTTGGAATTTACCCGGGTCATGTGTCTAGCCAGTCAACAATGGAACAAGAGGTATGGTCAGGGCAATTTTTTTAAGCCAAGTGAAGCTTCTATCTGTTTTTAACCTTATACTGCTGGTTTTTACCATTTTATTCCTATGGTGCTGCATTTCAGATGTTCATTTTTGTTATTGTATTGATGTCATGTTGGCCAGGCTTCCGAGGCTCCCCATGAAGCACATTTGCAACACCCCAATAACTACATCTATCACCCGCTCTGGTGGGAAGGGCAGCATCAGGCTCTGATACAGATGGTCTTGCACCGAATCTCTGCTCCTTTGTTAGTTTGTCATAGGACTAACCTATGTGAGCCTCAGTCTCCTAATCACCACAATGGAAATAATACTAGTGCATCTATCCTATAGCTTTATTGTAAAGATTATATGAAACAAATGTGTGCAAACTTGAGTACCACATGCATGTAAGACTTAGGAGGTTGCGACACTGGCAGATATTGTTATTGGTACTGATGTTATTAATAATTTCTATTTGCTGTCTACTTTACAGCCCTACAAAATGTGTGGGGTTGAAGAAATTGAAATTACTGAACGCTTAAATCACTGGCCAAAGCCCGATGTAACATTCTGTGTTTCACACACTGTCCTGCATCCCTTCTTTCAACTTAGTGGATTCACCTTTACAAATAATCTTTAGTCTAATTGAAAAAAAGTATATATATATAGATATACATAGATATACTATATATATATATATATATATATATTCATATATCTCCTCAGCATACAAATGATTCTCCAAGGAGAATAAATCACTATATGTGATTTTATAAAAGTCCTGTCCACACTGAAATTCTCAGAAAGTGATAGTAATGAACCTATGCACAGCACCTAAGAAATGCTGTGCCATTTTCTTGTCACATGTCCTTACTGTGAACCAGGTTGTCCTTACCTTTCTCCATGATTAGCATTGCTGGATTCCAATCAAGGAACTAGGTTCCATGATTCTCTGGCTTTTACTCCTTCTTTACCATGTGTCTCCTTTACTGCCTTCTTCAGTGACTTTTACTTGGTGTTTTCAAACTTCTATTGCTGCCTTTCACAAATTTAATTCAAACCAAAGCCAAAATAATTGGATATAAATTCCAGTCTTTTCTGACTTCAGATTGGGTCTAGCTTGGTGTACATAATTGAAGAATATTTGTGTGTGATTTGCCAAGACAGAGTGTCTGTCATCAATAGTTTGCATGGTAAAACTGAATTAGAAATTTTACCCATTAGTGTCCACTTCACTTTGGTTTTCTCCTTATTTGGATTATTGTCCTTAGAACTTCTTGCAGAATGGTTATCAACAGATGCCTTGAACCATGATGTAGACTCTTAGGATCTAGCTTCTGCATATTGAGATTGTCCCATATGCCAAAGAGCATAACACACCAAATATATATATATATATATATATATATATATATATATATATATATATATATATATATATATTTGTGTGTGTGTGTGTGTGTGTGTATGTGTGTGTATGCCATTTTCACATGAAACTGTGGGGCAGTAAAGTTTGGGGTGATAGGGTAGGTGTTAGGCATATCAACTTTATTTAAAACACACACTTTCCCATTGTTGAACAGAAGTAACCTTGAGTCTAATTTCTAAATTATGAAGGATAGAGTGGATTTCCAAGCTATACTTACAAACATTGTTTTTATTCTTTTCCCTCTACTGTTAGCCTTAAGAAAATCCCCTTTGTCTTTCCCCTTGTCCCGCTGGTCTCCTTCCACAGATGTTCTGACCAAGGTGCTTCCATCCTTATGATTGGAGTGTGTGAAAACATGCTGATGCACAGATGAAATGGACAGCACCACCTGGAACTAGGGCTGGGCTGATGTTCCAGATTGTGAAAGATATGACTAAGGGCCCAGATGTAGCCTGTGAGTTCGACTGAGAAAATTCTGCCTAGTAAGATAGTGTAGCAGAGATCTCTAAGTGGGGTTGAGCATGATTTGATTCACAGCCACAATCAAAGAAAAGATGGAAAACAAGCACAAAGATGAAACAGGAAATGAAGTCTTCTCCTACTCCTTGCAGTGCATGTGCTTCAGTTTCTGTTAGTTGCCCAGGTAACTTTCAGTCTACATTACTTCTTGATACTTCTGCTTCCTTTTGCTATAAAGGATATGGCCATGAACTCTCACAATTATATTAATTTCTTGTGGTGTGATCCATAGACAGGTGCTTATGTATTTTTATCTTACTTTTCAGACAAATGAAGGTGAAATTAACCTAAGTCTTGTGAAATTTACAGATAATACTCTGTAGGCCCTTGCTACTGATGGATGTCAATTATAGTTTTAAATGGGCTGAGAGATCAGACATAGAAAACTAGATAAACAAGAACAATGACGACAACAAAAGATTACTGGACCAAAGAGTACTAGGAATTCAGAACGTTTAGGGAACAAAAAATAAATGGCTTTCCTAATTGCAGTCAGCTGTAGATTTTCTGGCTTTCTTCCAGCAAGAACTCAGTGTAAGGAAGTGATTCAAGAGGAGCATGAAGTAGGAAGGGCTGCAGACTTCTCCCCAGCTGCCCACCCAGCCTGCATGCCGACTCTGTGATCATTCTATACTTATGTCAATCAGGACTTGTGACAGTCACCACACCCTCTGGTTCAGCCATGCAGAATTTGCCTTAGCTTGGAGGCAGAGGTCAGAACAATCCCCTAGGTATGAATACTACTTCATATAGGAGCTTCAGCCTCTTCAGGCCTAATTCAGATACTCTGTTAACTAGAATAGACAAACTAGGGTAAAGTCAGACTCAGCTGCACATGGTGATATAGAACTTTCCTATGTCACAAGACTTAGGCTAGTTGTCACCCTCATTTGTCTGAAAGCAAAAGTAAGGTAAAAATACATAAGCACCTGAGAGCCTGTGGTAGGAGGATTGGTAGTTCTAGAGTTCTAGTCCATCTGTGCCGCTTGGTGAGATCCAGTCTAGAAATACAAAGCAAAGTTGTGGTAGTTCAACCCTCAGTTCCAACAGACATGCACATACACACACACACACACACACACACACACACACACACAGGTCCTTTGGGACCTAGGAATGTGGAGCAGCTGTTACTGAGCAGGAAATACCATAACCACAGTGTGGGTCATTCTCATCTTCACCATCCTGGCCACCACCATCCCCATTACTCACTTCTCACTGTTCTCACGCTGTCAGTGCCCTGTTAATTTACTCAATCATGAAAACATTTATTGAGCATTTTCTGTGTGCTGGTACTCAAGTTAGGCACTGGTAAAGTTGAGTGGCAAAAGTATAGGGTCTGCCTATCTGGATATAAAAATGGTATTTGGTACAATATGATAATTGTCACAATGCAGGAATTACAGAGTGCTTTAAGAAGACATAAAAAATTACTCAAATTTGGAGAAAGTTTGTAAAAGAAGGACAAAATTGGGAAAGTAGATGTATCTTTTATTCATTTACCTACCCTCATTTGACAAAGTTTTGTCAGCCAACTTACTAGTAGTAGTAATATAGTGTGAACCACACATATATAATCTTAAATATTTTAATAAATTCTAATGTGAAATTCATCAACATCAAGTGAAAGAAATGGAATGGAAAGTTGCAGGGGCATGGAACAGGGAAGGTGAAAAAAGACATAGGAGTAACTAGAAGTCAGGTAATGTGTTTCTTTAAAAATTTAGTCTTTATCTTGAAGACTGTAGAGAGCCTTGGAGGCTTTCAGTAGTTGATCTTACCTGTGGTTTGTTGATAGATCAGTGTGTGTAAAGATGAAAGGTATGGGCATCACTGAGGAGGCCATCGGAGTAAATGTCGTAAGATATTGGTGGCTTGGACCAGGGGGGAAGAGAAGTAAGAGTTGTGAGAAATTCCAACATCAGACAAGATATAATGATTTATCAAATTCTCTGTTCATTGTGATGTATGGAAGGTGAAGAAGGCCAGAGTGTCAAAGCTCCTAGAAATTCCTGCAGGACAGGTGAAACCTCCATTTGCAGTACCAGGTCACCCAGCAGGAGGATGCCTAAGACATATGAGGGAAAATGAATCCAGTTCTGTACACAATAGTTTTAAGTACTGAGTACACTCTCAATACCTCACTGTAGAGAGTCAAATGAAAAAGCTTTAACAAAATTTCAGGTAGGGAAATCGTGGCTTATGACCCTATCCACAGGTCTCAGATCATAGTGTGTGGATGGTGAACCTAAGGCATGCATGACACAGCGAGCTCTGCACATCCTTGAGAGCTCTGAAAGGTTCACCATCACTGTCTTAGAGAAATGATGATTTTCAGAAGTTAATGTACCAATAAGAAAGATCTACCCACAGGGGATGTGACCTCAGGCTTGTCTAAAAATAGACTGAGAGAGTAAATGTGTCAGTCTCCCTTCTGTCCTCCTCTGAGCTCTTGCTAGTGAAAGCCCACCTAGAATTCAGAAGGTTAAAGTTCAGAGACACTTGAGGGCAAAGAATAGAGAAAAGAATGGTGAGGAATACGTCTAGGTGTACAAATGAAAATGAATCATTGCAAAACCCTTTAGAATATTGGGGTGGTAACATACTTTAAGCTGGTGCTCAAGTGGGTTTGGAATTCAGAGGCACAGACTGAGTGGAAAGTACTTGTGCAGTCATGAAAACGCATGGGATATCCTTGAAAGAGGAGATGAAATTAGAGCAGTGCTCCAAGGACCACCTGTCTGTGCTAGAGATGCATTCCTGCATGGAAAATATTCTTTTTTTTTCTTTATCACCCCTTAAGGGACTGACTAGGGAGTAGCAAAGGACTTTGGTCTGTTAATTTTTGTTTAAGAGGCATGTAATGAATCAAACTGCTTGTGAGTCATTGACTTCAACAAATTGACAAGTCAGTGATTATTTTTAATGTTTTTTTATGGTTTCCATCTTTTATTTCTTGAACTGACTAACCACCACCACTGCTGGGATGAACTTGCTTCCTGTTGATGATATGTATTTGCTGAATTGTGTCTCTTTAATTTTTTTAAATCTTTCTTTTTCGTATTTTTCTTTCTCTTTACTTTCTGAGATTTCATCATTAGTATGCTACTTCAGAGTGGCAGGGCATAGATCTTCAGCTGCTAGAACTCCCTAAGAATGAAACAGAGCTTGAAAATACAGAAGTGCATCTTTAGTAGAAAAGAGGATAAAAAGAGAACAAATGAAAAGAAAGGAGTGCTTCAAGCAGCTCTGTTGCTGATTCCCGGAATGGCAAAAGCTCAAGTTAAAAGAATTAAAAACCCAATCAATCCTTAATGTTGCTCTGAAATCACAAGGTGATCAAAGCCCAAGCCTTTCTCAAATGCATGCTACAAGCAGCTGTCTCAGGTAACACATAGCTCTTCGATGAGGCCAACACTAATGGGAAAATACAGGGAGTTCCAGGAGCTCAAAGGAAGCATGTGGAATCCCTCCAGGCTTGAGGCACCAAAAGAGGTTTATGAAAGTGGTAGAGAGGAAGCAAGGGAGGCTCCAATCCAATAAGAAACATTGCCTCAATTCTTTACCAATCTTGGAGTGATTCATCTCCATTTCCATGCAACTTCCCAGAGTCTCTTTACTCAACTCTATGCTCATGCATTTGACTTGCATTGGCTAAGGGGATCTCAGTAGACAGAGGGCATGATGTAATTGTGGGCTTGCATAAGCTCATCAGTGTTGTCCTGCACTATTACATCAGTTACTTTTCTCTGGTTTCTGGGACAAACTACCCACAAAGATTTATTTAGCTCAGTTAGTGGAGGTTTCAGTGCATACTTGGGCTCCAAGGCAGAGTGGCACATGGTAGAGGGCAGCAATTCATGGAGGTGGAAAACAGCAAAAACAAAGGGAGCCAACTGCTGTGGCTAGCAAGCCTCTCTCCCCTCCCTATCTTGTATTCAGGCTATTCCCCTCAGGGTGGGTGTAATGCTCATACCCATACTCCTGGCATTATATCATGAATTAATTACAAACTCCAGAAGCCTACACTATGACAGCTTGAGGCTTTGGGGGACAACTAGACTCAAGCCATAACAACTATGCTATCACCACCACAAGAATAAGCCTGGGTGAAAATGCCAGAGGATGAAAGATAAAGAGCAGATTCTCATTACTCCAGTTATTTATCTCAGCCCATTCTAGGTAAGCAATAGCCAGACAATTCTTAGAGACAGTAAAGAGCAGCGGTGTTTCCTAGCCATTTGCTTCCTTGGATATTTGAACGGTGAGCATTATTGTTGCATGCTGTTAAATGCTCTGAGATTGCTCTATAATGTAACATTATTGTAGCCATAGGCAACTGATACCGGGGTCAGTGAGTGAATGGAGTATTTAACACATTGAAAGGAATGAAAAAAGTGACCATTCCCATGGTGATTTTAATACATTGTCTCAGGACTCCTGTGAAACTGTTCCCATTGTACAATCAATATCATCATAATTATTGAAAAGTCTTGAGGCAAATACTGATGTGGGCTGTATTGACCTTAGTCAAGAAAATTGAAACCAGTTTAGCAATTTCACAGCTAAAAACCTGGAAGCAGTGATGGAGGAAAAGGAAAAGTTTCACAGATTAGTTATCTGGAAATGAGTAAAAATTTATACAAGTAATTAACAGTACTTTTGTTTGTTGTTTATCCAAAGTTAGAGCACCAAGTAGTATTTCTGGGTGTGGTGACACACACCTGTAATCCCCACCCTGGGGAGGCTGAGACAGGGAGATCTATATAAGTCCAAACTGCAATTTAAACATGAAAATCTATTCAGCTAATTAATAGTAAGTTGGTTTTGTGTTACTACTTTTTTTTCTCACAACCTAAAGAATGAATGTGATACTCCACTAAAGTGGGCCTCACATTACAGTGGATAACAGGAATACTTTAGGTGCCTGTTAAAACAAACTCATTTAAATTTCTTAAAATCTATTTCTATGGTATCCTATAAAATATTGGTTATTTAGTATTCTTAAATAAAGATTTATGGAAACAATGTTATTGTCTATCATTTCTGCAAAATAATGCTTTCTAAAAAATTATTCATTTGGTACAGGGTCTTACTATGCAGATTGGATTCATATAGAACTCCGTGTCTCAGCCTCCTCAGTGCTGGGATTACAGGTGTGTGTCTCTATACCCAGTTTTGGGGCTGGCTTAGCATGCCCAGGATTGTGGGGCAGTGTGTCATGTGGTACTGATGATCAAACTCGGGACTTTATGCTTGCCAGGCAGGTGCATAGATCACAGAGGTATCTCCCCAGCCCCAATAATAGTAAATTTTTTAAGTAGCAATGGAACACCCATCTCTAACAAAACTAAACAAAGAAGGGGATTCAAAGGAATGACCATTTTGTATCTGTATGTACAAAATAGTTAGGATAGATATACAGTTACCTCCTCTTAATTCAATGAGAAGAAAGATTTTTACCAATAGTATTTGGACAGGATATCATGTCTGCATCTTGTACTATGAATAACCACTAAGAAGATAACAATATGCAATGTACTAATTATTGAAACTGTCCTGTTAATCAGTTTTAAAGCTGTCTCATTGCTATTTGTTTCTCAATAAAATTAATTAATAAAAGTAGATTTTGATATTTCTGGGAATATCTAGAAAGCCAGAGTCAAAGGGAGAGAAGAGAGAGGGAGGGAGGGAGAAAGAGAGAGAGAGAGAGAGAGAGAGAGAGAGAGAGAGAGAGAGAGAGAGACTTCCTCTTAGTTGTGTTTCTCAGGAACATAATGTCATCCCATTAGCATGACACTTTAACAGCATACTCTTATGAATGAAAAAGGGAGGAATTTTGCAATGTTGTTGTCTTTATCCAGACTCCTTTTCTCTATTTTATCACATTCTGCAGCCTCCTCAGCCTGAAGACCCATCCCCCTTGAGATGCAACCTGCCTGACCTTTGGGCTGCATTATCATGGGCTGATCAGGCCCACAACCTCCCAAAGGAGTGGACTGTGGAGGTTTCAATAAAAGAGACAAGTGATAAGAGTTTAGGGTTCCAGGATTTGAGATTCTCTGGGAGATGAAACAAAGAACTTCTCTGGGTGGCCCATACACATTTAGTTTTTGAAGGAAAGGAAAACTGAGGAAAGTGCCGGGACATTGAGCAGGATCTTGAGAGTCATCTGAAAGACTTCTCTAAGAGTAAATTATGCTAATTAGGATCACTGTCTTACCACTAGGTTGACATTCACTACATAAGTGAGATGCTTGTAGTTACAGTTTCTATCCAACTAACTGAGGTTGCAGGCAAGGCATCCTCAGCTGTGGCCTTGTCTTGTTCTTTGAGGCATCAGGGTATCCCAGGCCACTCCAGGCCTCAGCTACTACCAGGGGCTTGTAGAGGTTCACTTACTGTGCAGCCACTGTCCACCTCCAGACAAGGAGGCTAGGCCTGGCAGAGACTCACAAGTACACGTGGAAAACCAATTGGTTCATTGCTCAGAGCTCTTCGTAGTGGTCTCCATCACCTCATGACAAGGTTGTGAGCTTTTCGCTACAAGTGAGGTTGTTATAGACTGAAGGTCTGTCTTCAGTCTTATAAGAATTGGTTTAGCATTATAAGAATCATAGTTCTTCATGTGTCCTGGCCTATGGTTGTCGTCTAGTTTTCATTTAAAAAAAAAATTGTTTTGCTTTTTTGAGACAGAATCCTCATATGTAGTTCCAGTTGGCCTTGAACTATGTAGACTAGGCTGCCCTTGGATTTGTGATGATTGTTCTACCTCAGCCTCTTAAATATTCATAGATGTCATTTGATAAAAATTTTTGAATGAAAACTGTATGAACTAAAGGCTTTGGTTCTTATTGAAAATTATTGATGCATCAAAGGACAATAAAATAACGACTGTAAATGCCTAAGAAGTAGTAAGACTGAAAACCTATACTTTTTCACTTTGCCGGATTCACCAAAAACATGATGACGATAGCTAACAAGCAAACAAATGCTTATGACAAAAATTGAACCTGCTCTGTGCTTGGGCATGTGTCACACAAATGTAGACTCCTCCAGTTGTTCACTAAGCTTTCACTGAGTGCCTACTGTGTCAGGTGATGAGTATATTACTTATTATGACAATTTTATTTTGTGTTATTAAGAGATTTTAGCAAGCCATATTAAGACAATAAATTTCACACATCTAGAAAATTAGACATTTTTCTTACATATTAGAAATTAAAGGAAAATTAGGCAAATGGCACTAGAATTAGAAAGAATGAGCAATTCATTAGGCACTGAGAATATTAACTAGAAATTAGGATCTCTTTCCTATTTTAATATGCACTTGAGCTTAATTGGCTAAGTTTTGAATGTGGGGTGATGAGTAGAGTTGTTAATACAAATCACACACCTTTTATATACTTAATAAAATCCAAGGCACTGCCGTACATTTGTGTTGCACACAATTTGTCTAGAAGAGTCAGTGAGTTGAGCAATAGAAAGGAATAATAGGAAATCAGTGGCTGAGGAACCTATAAAGTAAATTAGCGTCTGCCTTACTTTATTAATTTCTAACAATAAAGTAATGGATAAATCAATGAGCAGCACTTTGTGAGAAGTGGGTGGAAGGAAAAGTTTCTCCTTTGTGCAGTTTGTTAGAATCATTTCCTCTGCACAGGAAATGCTTGGCAGGATTAAAGAAATGTCTTGACACAGTGGGGAAGTAGATGATGTTGCAGGACTGAGTTCCAGAGAGCACCTGCTGACTTCAGGCTCAGGTGTTTGTATTTCTTCTGAGAACGTCTTTTACAAATCCTTAACTCCAGGAGACTGATGGTACAGATAAAAGTAGTCATTTGCTGGTCCTCAGCAGACTTCAGTCAACAATTGGTAAAAATGGGTGCCTGAAAACCACTGCTCTTTAGTTCTTTGGGTGAAGTAGCTCTTTGGCATTATGCTGCATAGTTTTCTAGAGCACTCAGGATTATACTCTGCTTATCCACAAGGAAACTGGCTGCATAGGCTGTTTTCTCTTCCCGGGTCATCTCCCTGCTTTCTCAGGAGCTATTTATTACTCTGTCTCTAATGAAAATCTTTGTATTCAAATCCTTTCACAGGATGCGAGGAAGACCCAAAGTTAAGACATACATGGAAACTGTAGACTCTGTTGTTCTTGTATAACATTGTCCTGATGAGGGATCAGATTCCTTTTAGGCTCAATCTTTACTTGGCTGTACTGGCTACAGAACTCATGAGGTGGTGTCTTAGCCTTCTGAGTTGTGAGGAACTGGTGTGGAAAGCTGCTTGCAAAGGGCTCCTAGAGCAGAGGACCTGATAAGACCTGGAGAGGACCTGGTACAGCAGGTTAGCTGAACTCATCATTGCAGCCCCTTCCCTCCCTCGCGTCCTGCAGCCTTGCCATCTGCATCCATGTGGAAGACAGGAGAATGCTAGTCAGACTAATCTTTTTGTTCATTATCTATTGCCAGTCTTCATTTGAGAGGGTAAACATTTGTCTCTCTGTAATGTTAAAAGCAAGCATTTTTCTCCTTTTACTTCTTGCACTGGGAGGCTTAATTAGCAATTTGCAAATGCTTCACACAATATCTTTTGGAACTGCTCCATCTCTGTTCTCTTAGGGAAAAAATGCATTGCCATGTAGAGAGCTTCTACAATATGAATTTTTGCCTCAGCCATCACCTCTCATCTTAACTACTATAAATAGTCTCTGTACTTAACCCATCTGCTCCATGTCAGACTTCAGTGGTGGGTTCTCCAAAGCACAGCTGGAATGGTCAGTGAAAACACAAACTCATGCGTAGCTTTCCTCTGTGAAAATCCTGTCTTTTGCATTGATATAAAACCCAATTTCTTTGCTCACATTACCAAACCTCACTCCCTTATCCTGGCCTAAATGTGACCTTGGAGTGATCTCTCTGGACGACTTTATTTGAATTTGACATTCCATCATTAGCATTTCCTCCGTTCTTTTTTTTTGTACCACTTATCACATGTGAGTCACTGCATGCTTCCAACGTGGAGACAAAGGTACAGACTTCATTGTCTTGCTTTCCTTTTTCAAATTATACATCTAATTCTTATTGAAGCTCCAACCTTTAAAATCTCGGCCCTGAATAAAGACTCAGGAGCCCTGTGTGTTTTCTTTTTTGTGTGTGCAGAAATCAATTTGATTTCTATATTTTAACTTTTTATCTAATAGGGTTGTTGAGTTTCTTGGTAAACTTAATACTTGATCTGCATTTTTTAAAAAATTGTGAATATAGTCTTGTTTTTAATTTTTTCAATCCTTTTCACTATTATTTCTCTTCCTAATTTAATCAACAAATACTTTCAATATGATATCAAGCAAAAGTTCTGCAAAATGATGCTCTTGTTTTACGAGTATTTTCAAGAGGTCAGGAGTTCATTAATTCACTATTAAATAAGGTGTTTGCAGTAAAATATTACCAGTATTATTATTATCTGGAAATTTTTTATCCATTAAGAGAAAGTCTATTTTTATTTGGTTGTTTTTAAAAATGGAAGAGTGGGCCAGAGAGATGGCTCAGTAGAATAAGTGTTTCACTGGCAAGGGCAAGGGTCTGAGTTCAATCCCTGGTTCCACCAAAAAAATTAAAAAAATAATAAAAACAGAAGGGTATTGAAATTTATCAAACTTTTCTCTAAATCTATTGAGCATTCCATGCAGATTTTTCTTTTATATTGTTAATGCAATTAATTATACTGATATTAATACTAAATGTAGAGCAACCAAAAAATATTAAACCAGCTTACATTCTTGAGATAAGACCAACATGGTGACTACATATGATCCTTTTTACATACTGCTAGATTGATCAGTGAATATTTTGTTAATGAGTTTCATTCATGCTTATGAGAGATTAGTCTGTGATTTGTCTTTCTTTTAATGTCTTTATTAGGTTTTGGTACTAATGTCACTCTAATTTCATGATATATATTGGAAAGAGATCTTTTATTTTGTGTTACATAAAGTTTTTTCCTAATAATGGTACAATTCATTTGGAAGAATTTATATAATAAGCTAGTGGAATTTATCTGGGACAGTAATGTTGTTTATCAGAATATTTTTAGTTATGAATTGATTTACTTTCATAGGCATACATATTCTCTCAATTCTATTTCTTTTAGAATTGAAACAAGTTTCTTGTTAGTTTGGAGGGCTGTATTTTTCCAAAAATATAAATTTTATCTGCATCGTAACATTTATTGGTATGCATCTGTTCGGAGTACCCAGGCGTGGTAGCGCACACCTGCAATCTCAACACTCGAGAGGCTGAGGCAGGAGGATCTCAGTGAACTCCAGGCTAGTTTACATTACACAGTGAGTTCAAGACCAGCCTGAGCTGCATGGTGAGAACTTGTCTCAAAAAAAAATCTGTTCAGAGTGTTGTCTACTTTCTTTACATACTCATAACAAGATTTTCATTCTTGTCCTTTCTTTTGATGTGATTAGTCTATTCAAATAATATACTTTGAAGAAGTTTGGATTTTGTTTTGTGTTGCTTTTTTACTTTTAAGTGGCTTTTCTACTTACTTAATATTGTAGGTTTCTTTTATTACTTTATGTCCCTTAATATGCTTTCCTTTCACTTCTCTTTCTTGTTGGTGTGTATGCATGACAGACAGTAATTTTAAGTGCACAGTCTGATTAATTTTTGCATGTTTGTGTACCCAAGTCATGAGCAACTAGATCAAGACATGGCACAGAAGATCCTTGCATAACTCCTTGCAATCAAATCTAGATTGCCCACAGATACCTCTGTTCTAGCTTTCATTATTACCAGTTACTTAGTTATCACACAAATATGGCTGTTCTAGAACTGCATATCCCTGCTCATGCAAATGCACTCAGATGCAAGATACTGCAGTTCAATCCCCAGCTCCACCGGCCTTACCAGACCTGCCCTTCACCCAGCCAGAGCCACGAAAGAAAACATCTTTCTATAAATTAAGTCAGTCTTTTCCTTCGAACTTGTTTTGTACAGCACAGCATCTGTGAGATTCATTCATTCTGAAGCACCTATCAGCTGTTTGTTCTATTTTATCTCTAATATTCCATTATGTAACTGAGGCAAGAGGATCACAGTGAGTTAAAAATAATTTTTTGTGGGGTCTTTACTATTTTGGGCTATTGTGAATAAGATACTATGGACATCCCTATACATTGTCCTACAGCGGTCAGGCACATTCATTTCCTTTAGGTATACACCTACAAATGACAGTACTGAGCATAGTTTGTGATTATGTTTAGCTTTCTTTGATACTGCCAGATAGTTTTGTTAGTGATTTAATCAATTTATGCTACTTGCAATGGAAATAAACTTACTTCACCTCCTAGCCAATTGACAATATTATGAAGATTTTTTAAATGTATTTATTCTAGGATTTGTATCATTATTTCCATTTTTCATTAAGATGTCTAATCAATCCTGAGTAATTTAGGATATTAGAGGTAAAGGTCTGTCTTCTACCCAAAAATATTCCCCGTTGATTCAGCACAATTTATTGAGACATTTAGCATTCCTTTCCTGGACTCCTATGATACTCAGTAAGGGTACTCTATTTTTGGACTTTACTCTGTGATACTGGCTTCCTGTACTATCTTTGCAACCATCCACACTGTCTTACTAAAGTTGGCATCACAACTGTTACAAGTTACAATTTATTAATTTAAGATCTGCATATTTTCTTTGCTTTCTCAAGGTTGCTCTAACTATTTCTAGGTATTTTTGCCTTTTAATATTTATTTTAATAAAGGGCTGTGAGTTCAAACTGTTAATCATTGCTTGCTATAAAATGTTATTTCATTTTCAATTGATTTAAAATTTTTGTTTGTGTACTTGTTCTCTTAGGATTTTAAAGATGCAGTTGCATGTCCATTGTTGCCTTGCCACTGTTGTTTGGTTGAGAAATCAACTGCCAGTTTTGTTCCTAATCCTTTGATAGTAAGGTGTTGCTTATATTTCCATTATGCTTAAGACTAGCTTTTCTTTCATTAGTTTTTTTTCTGATGTGTGCAAGTATAGCCTTCATTGTATTAATCTATTTTGAATCAGTAAAACTTCCATTGAGGTGACCAATCTATCCTGAGTAATTTTGGGTATTGTCCACATTTAATGTCTTTTATTGGCCTTGAAACATTATCTCCTTGAAATATTTGTGCATTTTTCTCAAATGACTGGGAGTATAATTATGTGTGGAAGGGTGATCTTTCTTTAAGAACTTGCATGAGTTATGACTTAAAAAAAAATACATGGTGAATGCTGTTGCTGAGCCATTCAGTGGAAAGACAGGCTGGTGACAACATTTCAGTATGCCTTATCCACTGTATTCACTAGTTGTAGGATTGTGCAACTTCTGATTTTTTTCCTCAGAGTTAAAATGACCAATGAAATGTGAAAGTTTTACATTGAGTCAGGACATCAAGGCAGCACGACATTAGAACTGCCGACATTCATGGAGATGACTTCCAGCACTGCTTCAGAAGAGAATGGTGGTACATATCAGAGGAGTATTTTAAAGGAGATTAATGGAAATGTGTAATGATCTTTTAAACTTAAACATTGAACATGTTTTTCAATCACATCTCATATGTTACATATTTCATTCTATCCTTTCTGTATTCTTTTCTAATTTTTTTTTATCTTCTTTATATGTCAGTTTGGATTTATCTACTCATTTAACTGCAATATTACTAATTCTTTCTTCAAGTGCTCGTATTTTAATGTGAAATCATTTCTTTTAGTCTTAATTTCAAAAATTAAAAAAGTTCTAGGTTCTCACTTAGGTTTTCAGAGACTCAAGTCTTCTTGTGAAATTGTTTCTGTTTTCCTCAATGAAGTTTTAAGGCTAAATATATACTTCCTAGCTCTGGATCATCTTTTGGTCTGTTTTTAGTAACTGTTTTTACTCTTCCATCTCTTGAGATGCCTGGAAGTTCTAAATGGAATATCAGATATTCTATTTGGTAAACATTACATACTATGCACAATGTTATCTTTCTCTAGAAAGGGTTTTTTTTTAGTTTCTAGAAAAATATATAAAGTGAGTTTCATGCTATGTGTCAATCCTTTTGATATCTGTTTGATTTTATTCTTTAGTTTAACCATTTTTTCCCCAGAACCAGGCTCTTGCTCTTGCCAGGGAAGTGTTTATTCTACTGAGCCATCTCCCTGGCCCCTAACCATTATTTTCAATACTATGGAGATTTTGCTTGTAGCTTGGATTTAAATTGATTTTTCTACCTCTACTCTAATCCTCTTCTCCTCCTCATACATCTGACTACAGGGTACATTCCACAATGCCACAGGTGCATGCTGGCCGGTAGATTTCTAGGTTTTCTTTTTCTTGTTTTCACTACTATTCTATTTTTGAGTTCTCACTCTAGTCCTTCAAAATAAGTGTTATTATTTCTCCCAAATGTTTTGTCTTTCATGTGTATTGATAGGTGTTTAATTTAATAAAAACAACATAGAATCCATGTTCATCTTAGTGACTTTCTTATCAGTAGCATCATTCTTTTTAGTTCTATTTGTCATGTTAACTGTTTAGTGCCTTAAACAGTATTTTTATTTTATTTTTTCTTTTTACATTTCAATACATTTTCTAGTAACTTAATAATGGGATTACAATATTAGAAACTGGTAACTTAGTGCCCAAAATAGGGGCTAGAAGGGTCAGATCTAGAAATGATATATGTTACTTTGTCCCAGATTCTGTTGATTAGAAAAGATCTCTTAGTTTCTTCTAAAAAATTAGACAATAAAATAGTCTTCACATATACCCTTGTGGAAAATGAAAGAGTTTAGGGAAAATACTCCATTGGTTTTCTGTTACATGCAATCATTTGTGAACTTACTGTATATATTTTAGATGGATCTTTATGTATCTTTAGGCAAATTTTAAGTTAATTATCAAAAGAAAGAGATTCATAGAACAGTGTGTGTGTGTGTGTGTGTGTGTGTGTGTGTTTAAAACTTCATCAACTTCCTGTGTTTTGGAGCTGTTGTTGCTGATTTTCTGTGTATTCTGTCCGGCACATTTATAGCTGTTCTATTTTTTAGTTCTCACTCTAGTCCTGCAAAATAAGTGTTATTATTTCTCCCAAATTTTTAAATGATAAGTATAAGACTAAGATAGTGCGTTAGCATTTGCTTTCTAATGTTAACTAAAGCCAATTGGTTCATTCTACATGATGATTTTTACTGTTCTAAGTTACATTCAGATGCTGTAAGACTGTGCTGAAGAATAAGAGCTCAACAAATAAGCTGCAAGGTGTCAGTCTATATTAGTCAGGGTTTTACTTAGAGGAACAGATATAATATAAGGAACAGATATTAGCACAAGATATACAATGTATAAGGAATTAGAAGATTGGCTTACTACAGTCAGTCACAGAGTCAGATGAGGGAGTGTGCAGAGAGTGTCTGCACACCCCAGACTGAGAAATGCAGTCCCAAGGTTTGAAGCTCACTACAGTGCTCCGTGCAAATCTCTATCCATCAGCAAATGGATAGAGATTATATGTCCTTTCCATCTGTGACTGAAGACTGAAGAAGCTGCAATGGAAGGATTCAAGCTGGAGCCTGAAGAGTCTGCACTGCAAACCAATGATGCAAACCAGAACATAATGTTGTGGGGTCAGTAAACAAGAACGTTGCTTGTGGATCACTAGGGGTAATGGTGAGTGGTATCATTCCTACTCGCACCCCTTGATTCCTGGACCCATGAATCCTGGATATGGTAGACACAGTGCCATAAAGAGGGCACTAATTCAAAGCATATATGGTCTTCTGAAGTACCTCACCCCAGCCCTGCAAGCTATTGCCACCTAGCTGGCACTGTAACTGTATCTTCAAAAGATGATTCTGCCTTTCTATCAATCCAGCTGCTTCTTGATTATAAGGAACATGATAAGACTAATGAATTCCATGAGTATGAGTCCACTGCTTCACTTTTTTGGCCATAAAATGTGTTCCTTGGTCAGAAGCAATGCTGTGTGGAATTCCATGGTTGTGGATAAGGCATTCTGTGAGTCCATGGATGGTAGTTTTGGCAGAAGCATTACGTGCAGCAAAGGCAAATCTGTATCCAGAGTACATGGCTATGCCAGTGAGGAAAACTACAGTAACTTCCATGATGGAAGTGGTCCAATATAATCAACTTGCCACCAGGTCGCAGGCTGATTACCTTGGGGAATGGTGCCATATCGGGGACTCTGTTGGTCTCTGTTGCTGGCATATTGGGCATTCAGCAGTGGCTGTAGCAAAGTCAGCCTTGGTGAGTGGGAGTCCATGTTGCTGAGCCCATGCATAGCCTCCATCCCTGCCACCATGGCCACTCTGTATGGACCCACTGAGCAATGACAGGGATTGCCTGTCATCCACAGAATGAGTCATCTTACTCACTTGATTATTAAAGTCCTCTTCAGCTGATGTCACCTTTTGGTGAGCGTTCACATGGGAAACAAATTTTTTACATCCTTTGCCCATATGGAGAGGTCTATCAACAAAACTCTTCCCCAAGTATCTTTGTTACCGATTTTCCAATCATGCTCCTTCCAAGTTCCTGACCATTTGGCCAAACTGTTGGCTATGGCCCATGAGTCAGTATGTAGTTTGCACATCTGGCCATTTCTTTCTCCAGGTGAAATGCACTACCAAGTGCACTGCCCGAAATTCTGCCCACTGTGATGATTTCCCCTTACCACTGAACTATAATGGCATCCCAGAAAGGGGCTGTAATGCTGCAGCTGTCCACTTGTGGGTGATACCTGCATAGTGCCCAGAGCTATCTGTAAGTCAGGCCCTAGTTTTTTCTTCCTCATACTGCTGATTATATGGTACACCCAACAATGCTATAGGTGCATGCTGGGAAACACAAAGCAATGTGGCAGACATAGAATCCATAGGTATCTGGACCACTTCCTCATAATTTACTTGATCCTCTGGACCTGCCCTGGCTCTGTCATGAATATGTCACTTCCATTTAATGAAAGACTGTTACTGTGCATGTCCAACCTAATGACTTGATGGATTAGATAATACCAAGACCATAATAGGTAACTCAGGTCTCATGGTGACCTGGTGTCCCGTAGTCAGGCATTCAGTTTCCACCAAGTCCAAGTAACAGGCCAAGAAGAGCTGTTTCTTAAAAGGAGAGTAGTTGTCTGCAGATGATGGCAAAGCCTTGTTCCAAAGTCCCAAAGGCCTCTATTGCAATTCATCTAATGGGGCCTGCCAGAGACTCCAAACAGCATTCCTATCTACCACTGATACTTTAAGAACCATTGGATCTGTTGGATCATATGGTCCCAGGGGAACAGCATGTCTCTGGACCTGTTGCAGGCCTTTTTCATGTTATGGGCCCTGCTCAAAATTAGCAACTTTCTAAGTCACTCGGTAAATGGGTTGGAGTAAGACATCTAAGTAAGGAACATGTTGTCTCTAAAATCCAAATAGGTCTACTAGGTGTTTTGCCTCTTTTTTGGTTATAGGAGGAGCCAAACACACAACTTATCTTTTACCTTAGAAGGCATATCTCTATATGCTCCATACCACTGGACTCCTAGAAACTTCACTGAGGTAGAAAGACCTAGAATTTTTCTGGAATTTATCTCCAATCCTCTGGCTTTCAAATGCTGTACTAACAAATGCAAGGTGGTTACCGCCTCCTGATCACTCGACCCAGTCAACATAGTATCATCAATGTAATGGACCACCGTGATATTCTGAAGAAGATAAAAGTGATCAATATCCCTATGAACTCAAACGTGACACAAGACAGGAGAGTTAATATACCCTTGTGGCAAGACAGTGAAGGTATACTGCTGGCCTTGCCAACTGAAAGCAAATTGTTTCTGATGGTCCTTATGGATAGGTGTGGAGAAGAAGGCATTTTTCAAATCAACAACGTTGTACCAGCTATCAGGAGATGTGATAATATGCGCAAGCAAGGAAACCACATCTAGTACTGCAGCTTCAATTGGAATCACCACTTGATTCAGTTTACGGTCATCCACCATCATTCTCTAAGATCCATCTGTCTTCTGCACAGGCCAAATGGGAGAATTAAAATGAGATGCGGTGGGGACCACCACCCGTGCATCCTTCAAGCCCTTGATGGTGGCACTAATCTCTGCAATCCCTCCAGGAATGCGGTACTGCTTTTGGGTCACTGTTTTACCAGGCAAGGGCAACTCTAATGGCTTCCATTTGGCCTTTCCAACCATGATAACCCTCACACAACAGGTAAGCAAACCAATGTGAGGATTCTGCCAAGTACTAACTATATCCATCCCAATTATACATTATGGAATAGGGGATATAACTTCAAGGTAGATTTGAGGACGTATTAGACCTACTGTGAGTCGGACCTTAGTTAAAACACCTTTGATCACCTGCCCTCCATAGGTCTTTATTCTTACTGGAGGCCATTCTGATGTTTTGATTCCCCTGGAATCAGTGCCAGTTCAGAACCAACGTCCAGTAGTCCCCAAAATATCTGATCCTTCTCCTTTCCCCAGTGTAGAGTCATTTGGACAAAAGGTCTTGGGTTCCTGTGGGGAAGGATGGGAGGAAGACTGATGACAAATTCTGGGGGCATTTCCGATTGAGGATCCTTTCCCAAGGAGACCTGGCCTCCCCATTTTTCAAGGGGTTTTGTAAACAGGCTCAAATTTGGGAACTGGGTGAGAGACCATGATTGCCTATTATCATGATTTGAAGTAGGTCTCTGTTCTTTAGTCCTGTTATTCTTCCAGTTATATAAATCTAACAAAAAATGTAGGTTTCCTATCTATTTCACTTTGGGACCACTGTGACTAATCAGCCAATACCATAGGTCTACATGTATCATATTATTCTGGTCACTGTTTTGCTTCTGCTGTCCATGGCGATTAAGTGCTGCCACTTGACTTCTGCCATTCTGACACCCATTGCCCTTAAATTTCTGAATTGAGTAACTGCAGTCCTCATGGTAAAGCATGCAAAGAAGAGCAATGACAGGGCTCTTCAGCAATGCTGGTGCTCCCCTCACAAATCTGTTTCTCAAGGTTTTAGAAAAGGGTATGCTTTCAGGATCATCCTGATGTGAAGGGTTAGGCTTAACATGACTCCAATATCCACATTTCCCTAAGCCTCTGAATCCCTTCATCAATAGTAAACCATGGAAAATTGGGCATCTATAACTCATTCACAGTATGTCTTTTGAGACATACTTCTGTCAACCAGCCAAATAGACTATTAACATCTTTCTATATTCCATGAGCTGCAACATTGAATTCAGAATTCTTACTTTAATGGGCCCATATCAACAAACTCAGCCTGATCGAGGTGTATGTTCTTGCCACCATTATCCCACACTCGTAAAATCCATTCCCATGCCTGCTCATTAGGCCTCTGCTTATAAGAGTTAGAAAACTCAAGAAGGTCTTTGGAGAATAATGGATCTCTTTATGGATCACATTATGTATCTCACCCTTAGGCGACTGCTGTGGTTGAAGCCTGGTTATAGGCCTAGAGGTGAAAAGGGGTGGTGAGGGTGGGTCCTGAGGAGTCACAGCATTATCCTGTTTGTTCCACACAGGATTGATGTCTCCAATATTCGGAACCAATAGTCCTAGAGGATGAAGGCAATGATTCCTCTGTCACAGTGAGCAGGGAATTCTCTTCCTCAGTCAAAATATTCTCATTAGTATCTAAAACCTCAGCATCCTCAGGATCCTCCCACACATCTCCATTCCAATTTATGGGATCCCATTCTTTCTCAGTCAGTGCTCTCACTTTTGCTTCAGATACCTTTCAAGGTTGAGTGTTTAATTTAGGTTGCAGTTCAGCCAATCAAATTATGAGGGACTGCATTAGGATTTCTGCAATCTCAGCCTTGTGGCTAAAAGAAAGGAGATTTTCTGTCAGGAAACACTTGCAAACTTAAACTTTTTATCAGAGTCTGGAGGTGGGAAATCAAATATGTGAGCTCCTTATTTTCATGCAAAAGTTTGTCCACTGAGGCTAAGATCAACCAACTGGCATCATTATATTCCCTACTCCTCCAAAGATGTTAAAAATTTTTATGTATGAAATCACTAAATTCCTGACATCTCACAAGTGGTGAATTAGGATAACCAAATAGATCAATATGACATATTACTTTAAACAGCTCAAGCCAAGGAGTATCAGTATGCTCCTTAAGATCAGGAGAGACCATGGTGTCTTTAGGTCTCATCAAATCTTGGAGCCAACTCCAGGAACTCTTAAAGCCATTTAAAAATGCTATCATTATATTGTTTCTCTAGAGCCACTCCTGGTACCATATTCTGTATTAGTCAGGGTTTACTTAAAGGAACAGATATAATATAAAGAATAGAATAACACAGGATATACAATGTATAAGGAATTACAAGACTGGCCTATGACAGTCAGCCAGAGTCAGATGAGGCAGCGTATAGAGGGCTTCTGCAAACCCCAGACTGAAGAATTCAGTCCGAATATCTGAAGCTCACTGCAGTGCTCTGTGCAAGTCTCTATTCATCAGTCATTGGGTCTGTGATGGATGACTGGAGAAGCTGAGATGGACACTGCAGGATCCAAGATGGAGGCCAAAGAGTCTGCGCTGCAAGCGAGGCAATGAAGCCAAATGTGAAGAATGAAGTTCTTCTGAAGAAGTAGAACAACAACTCCTTCCTCAGCCCCTTTACATGGTCTCTTAGTGCTTAGACACTCTGGGGTGAGCCTGTTGTGCCCTAGGGCAGAACCAACTTCACCCCAAGATGGGCCCTGGTCCCGCTCTAGGGAGGAGTCAATCCAAGTCCCAGGGTGGGTCCATTGTCTACTAGGGTGGAATCAATTGTGCCCTAGGGTGAGCCCCCCACTGGCTGGGAACCATGAGGACACAATGTACCAACCACTACACAGTGTTATCTATGTCACTTCCTGATTCTTCAAACAGTACACAATTTATTTTATTTCTCTGTCCCCCAATTTCCTCCTCTGTAAAATCAAAATAATAATAAATTGTTGCACGAAATGGCTTACCAAATGTGCCTTGCATTTAATAAACACATAAAAGCTATTAATGATTAACATTCGACAGAAGCAGATGATTTCAAAGCTACTCCTATAGTGGACATACACAATGTATTATTGCTTCATGTCTCTCCTGTATAGAACATAGGTTCCATGTTTACAGTATTTGACACCAAATAAGAGTATAGAGTACTGAATTTTAAATCATGAAATGTGAATAGTTTGACTATTTTATCATGGTTATTCCTAACAATAATATCTGTGATATAATTTCCTTATCTTTTTTTTTTTCAATTATTTTTTCAAGCAAAATCTCTGTACAGGTCTAAAGTGCTAAGTTGCTCTAAAGAAATAAGTTACCACTTTACCTCTTTAAGTTGGAGATTGCTGTAGAGCATGGTTAAATGTTAGGAAAGACATAATTTACATGAGGTGGTGGAAACTTGATTTCTAACTTAATGAAAAATGTATGGTTTTACACTGTCACAAAATAATTTGCACTGTGACTTGTGATTCACAAAATTAAGCACTTGATATCATGTGCTTTTGACAGCTCTTTACTGTATCTGACAGATTTTTTTTTCATTTGCAGTAGTAAGCAATGCACACATTTCTGTATTTGTATGCACTTTGTTCTGTTTGTGGTAGTTTCTGTCTTTACCACACAAAATATGATTTCTGTCAATCAATGTTTAGTAAGCAATTATGTGAACTCTGTGCATGTCACTATACTAAGCTGCAACCATTGCAAAAAGGGTGCATAGAAAAAGAAGAGGATCATTTGTTAAATGGTAAGAAATTAGTTGACATATGTAAAAGCATTTTGAAAATAAGTTATATTCTTTTTATATTATTTCTGGTATTTTATTTCCTGTGGCTGCTATAACAAATTCCAATAAACTGAGTAGCTTCAATCAACAAAAATTAATTTTCTCTTGGTTTGGGAGGCAAAAAGTTCAAGTTCAGCATGCCTAGAGGGCTGGGTATCTCTAGACTTCCTGAGGAGAAATCCTTCCCATGTTCTTGTGGCTTCCACTTGCTACCAACATTGGCTAGTGGATGAATCACTCCAATCCATTCTGTCTTTAGTTTTTCCTCTGTTTCTTTTCCATATGTATCTTTAGCTATGAGGGGACATTCACCATTATACTTAAGGCCCATTTGAGCTAGGGCGATTTCTTTTGAGATTCTCACCTTAATTTTACCTGTAAAGAACCTTCTAAATAAGGTTTTACTCAAGGGGAAGCTGCTATTCAACATGCTACATGACATGAGTACATTTATTTTTTCCTTTTTTTTTTTTTTGATGGAACTAGGGATTAAACTCTTGTGCCTATTCCACTGAGCCATCTCCCTGGCCCCAATTTATTTTTCCTTGAATATCATCATTTTTTTTCTGGTTTGTAGAACTTCTCCTTAAAGAAGAAGGAACATGTTTGTATCTGTCATCATCCACATATGTTGTGAAAGTTTGCTCATAAAAGAGCACTTTTAATGCATATGTATTGAAAGGATGGATGGCCCACATACAAATGCAGAGGAACAACAACAAACTCATAAAATATAATGGCACAGTTGATGACACAGACAAAAAAGCATGACAAGGAATGAGAGTGGTAAGTATTGCCACAGGACCAAGTGCATATAGAAATTCATCTGATTCTAAGTCAGGGAGTACTGGATAGGTTTGCTGAGGAAGGGGACCTAACAGATGAGCTTGAAAGACTGAACAGGGAGTTAGGTGACAAAGAAATTGTGGAAGAACATTCCAGGCATAGAGATTATGTGCTGATGCTGAGAGATGTCCAGAGTGAGTCAGAAAGTCTCACTGGTATGGCTGAAGGATACAGAACATGGGATGGAAATACAGGGGTGGGTTGATGGTAAACTGCCAGAGAGTGGTTGCAAGAGGGCTCGATTGGGAAAATCTTTGCATGTTCTGCTGTTTTAGTCCATTTGGGCTATTAGAATAAAATACCACAGATCAGGTAGCTTGTGTAGCTTATTTAAATAAGAAATATGCATATATATAAGAAATATGCATAAGAAATTTATTTCTTATGTTTCTGGAGGCTGAGAAGTATGAAATGAATTCACTAGAAGATTTAGTGTCTGGTTTGAGTGCCCATTTCCTTGTTCATAGGTAACACAGATAATATCATCTCTCTGTGCCTTCACACAGAACTACCTTCTGTGCACACGTTCATAGAAGTGCCTTACTCTCACCCTTACTCCTGGAATTTCTTTTTTTGTAAGGATGCTAATTCCACTGATGAAGTTTCTGCCTCTCAAGAGCCTCATACTCTAATACTGTCACCATGGGGACTAGAATTTCACCATAAGAATCTTGGTAAAAGCAGGATTTCTATAAATAGTCCACTAAGACTATCAAGGAATGCATATTTCTTCATAAAATAGTGAAAGTTTTATCAGACTTTCAACAAAAAGTATCAACAGTAGATAAAGATGTCAGTGAGAAAGGAGGTAGGTCTAGAACTGATAGACTAATGAACACCTCCATTAAAACAGTCTGTATGGTGGGTGGAGGAATTACACTTGAGATTTGCATTTGAGATTTGTGAAAGTAATATAGGACTGCTTGGAAATGGTGGCTGATCAGAGGCAGGACATATAAAAAAGAGAAGATGAAGGATGATTTTCAAATGCCTTTCCTGTTTGGCTCTAATAGGTAATGTGATCATTCATAAGAACAGATGACAGGAAAAGAAAAACATGTTACTTTTTGTGCTTCATTTTCCTCACCAATAAAATTACAAATAATTCCCACCTTTCTTATTCTTGCAGCCTTATCCTTAGAACCAAATAAGGTAAAGTCCTGCAAAATATTCTATTCTTTATGATTAGTTTATATGTAATCAAAGAAGCATGGATATAAAACAAGTTATAAAGAATTCTCTAATGCTATGTTGGGGAAAATCATTTTGGGAAACAAAACTAATGCTTGGCATTGGCATTGGCAAGCCAATGCATGTCCATTTGAAGCTCTCCTTTCTCTTTGCTTTTCCATCCTTCTTCTTGACTTCAACATGCAATATGTCTGAAAAAAGATGCTTGTTGAGTGCTTGTTGTTTTAAGCTCAGACCTGTTTGCCTTCTCTTTAAGGTTTCTCTGTATGTTGCCCCTTCATGGCACTCTTCCACCCTTCCACCTGCCACAAGGGGGCTCCTATTCTCACTCTGATACAGGAATAATATAGGGCTTCTAACTGACACAAGGGAAATATCATAACTCCCCACCTGCTGGAGGTCTGATATGCCACGTTTGCGTTGTCCCAAATCAAAGAATGAATATAAGGAAAAATGAAGCTGAAAAGTAGGATATATTTATTGAGGGAAAGACAGGTTCTGCTTAAGTCAAATAGACCCAGGAAGGAGGACCCAGGAAGTGAGGTTGTCATGGACTCCATTTACTAGAAGGGATGATGTATTGTACAAAATCACCATGACGTGGGTATGAAATCACAAGGTAGGAATAGGATGAGACAAAGGTATCATCAGCCAGTCCGACTACAAGTACAATGTCTGAGGTAATACTGGTCTGGGGGGGAGCAAGTTGCACAGGAAGTGTGCAGGGAAGGATCAAGGACCTTTCCAGGAAGGGATGGGTCAAGGAATAAGGACCTTTGTGCCCCACCCAGGTAACATGTCTGTTTAAAGTATCAACCAGTATCCCTCAGGGAAGTGTGTAGTACAGTTATTTCATGTTTGAACCCACACACATAATGTGTTTTTTTCTTTTGCTCTGGCTTCTTCCAACATCTAATATTTCTACCTAACTTAACTGTCTATAATATCGCAAAAAGGGCACTCATCAAAGGAGTGACCACCGTAATCCTTTTTAGGATACCAGACACAAAGTCATTCTCCTCATGGGTACAATTATATTTATGTAATGACTATATGAAATTAGTAATGATTATATGAAGAATGATGGTATAAAATTAATCACATATGATATATATAAATGGCTACATACTCTATACTTGCCATATTCCAACTTTATGTGTCTGCTGATCTGTCCATCCTGAGCATAGGAATGTTTCCTTTTCTTGTATTTCAATTTTGCAGAGTGCTCCAGCTGTTGATGGAACTTGGTGTCTATGTGGCAGCTTCCTTACATCTCCAGAATACCTGGTTTCCCTTCTTCTATCCCGTCACTTTCTTTCTGGATTTCTATAATATAGACACAAATGTTATGATTTGTGTCTAGTTGTCCCCCAAAGTGTCATATAAGTTATGGGGCAGAAGGGGCTGGAGGAGAAAGAATGGCTTGAGGATGGGGCCAGAGGACCAGGGCAGAGCCAGAGAGACATGAACCATTAAACTGGCTAGCCTGTGTTTTCTGAGAGAGATGTGGAGAGGGCCACCCTGGACACAGCAGCTCTGCAGCCTCTCCTCCAGTATCTTGAAACCTCCAGTAACTGTGAGCTAAATAAACCTTTCCTTGCCTCATTTTGAGTGTTGAGTATTTGTCCCAGCAACAAGAGAAGAGTGACTAAGATATAGGGTTCAACTCACAGCATTTGAAATGTATTGTTCAATTCTCTGCTTTGTCACTTTGGCTCTTTTGACAGTGAACTCAAACTAGCCCAAATGAAGGGCACCAAATGACACAACAGACAGGGAAACTTCATCATCGTTTTTGTTCTAGACTTCTCCAGCTCTTCTTAGAGAGTCTGTAAGGTTTTACTTCTCAGTCCTATCTTTGAATATATAGATTAATCTTCACGTTTGAAAAGAAAAAAGTGAAAAACTGAGGTCCAAGACATTAGATAATTCAGTTCTAGCTTCCAAAGTGGGGAAAAGATTGGTTTTAGAACTTTGTGCTCTCTTTGGATTTCTTTCATTCTTTGTCAGCTCAAGAATTATAATAATAATTGTATTGTTCCCTAAATGTCATAGTTAGAATAAAGCCGAAATTGTGTCATAAACCTGTTAAGAAAGAGTTGTAGCAAGAAGCCCATAAACATCTTCGCTCTTCGATAAGCATGCACATCACCTCACAGCT
Organism: Ctenomys sociabilis; assembly: GCA_004027165.1. NCBI lineage: Eukaryota > Metazoa > Chordata > Mammalia > Rodentia > Ctenomyidae > Ctenomys > Ctenomys sociabilis. Next base: position 4,057 of record PVKA01001429.1, on the reverse strand, counting down.
GAAGGAAAATCAGCCTCAGGCAGTGGAAGTCTTGGCCAGATGGCTGCAAATGGTTTCAGTTAAATGCCTGGAGCAACATCCAGCAGTAAGCACCGAGAGCTGCTGAGCATGGCAGAGTAAGTAATGGCAAGTCTTTAATTTCATTTTGTAATACTATTCTTGGAAGTTAAAGATTGAATAATTTAGGGAAAAGGCTAAACGAAGATATACCCTTGATATAAACTTTGGTAATTTTAATAAGGGAAAATTTATTTCCAACACCCTCCATTTTTTCTCTTAAATGAGAATGAAAATATTTCCTTCCAAAGAAAACATTTGATACCTTTCCACAGGTATTTGGAGAACAATAATAATAGACAGCAATCTATACCTAGTTCATTGAGCAATGGTAACGTACTCATAACTGATAGGGCAACTCTTTCAACTTAATGCCAAAGTATAATTTGAAAATGAATTTAAACATTCCCATCATGTTAAAAATGTATTTCACTCATTAGTGTAGGAACCAAAAGGATGCTAAAGCTGATTCAAAGAGAATTTGGCAAACTGGGTGTATGTAGGTTCTGAAAGAGTGATTGCTGGAATCAGATTGCTAAATTTATTTTAAAAATTTGCTCATTACCTAATAATACACAATACTGTTTAGAGATCATTTGAATTTCTATAAGGCATTTATTGTTTCAAAGTTTATAAATTCTACAGTGATAAATAGATAAATGTATATTTATCTGGTAAATTAGGGACAGACCTGCCCAGCTGGCAAGTGAGAATTTTTCAGATTCTCCCAGCACCCAATCCACGCAAACCGTTCAGTGAGTATGTGGAAAACACTTTGGCTTCTCCGCACCTCCCCCGTGCACACCACACCACGCCATTGGGAGCCCCTGCCCCCAAGACCTCTGAGCTACCAATTGGCCTGAGACACCCCAGAATGACCTGCATGGCAACTCCCTAGAGCACCTTGCCCCAAGCCTGCCAAGCAAGTGAGAATTTTTGTGATTCTCCCGGCACCTGATCCACCCTCTCCCAGCCTGGTGAGGGAGAGCTTCTACGCTCTCCAGTGCTCTCTGGATCAGGGACCCAATAGAAAGGAAGCACAGGCTCACAGTTCTACAAGAAGAGCTTCAGCAAAAAGAAACTGAACACAACAGCTAGATCCAGGCCAGGCATAACCGGATAATCTCAAACTTAATAGACTGGTGCCCAAACCTCATTATGCGCTAAGGTTATAACTGCACCAAAGTTCTACACCAAAACTCAGAGGTCAGTACTATACAAAATGACAAAGACAAGGAGAAAAATGCAATCTCAGGCCTCAAGTCCACCAATAAGTGCAGAGAACACTAGTGCAGCTGAAATGAACGAATTAAAAGAGGCAGAAGCAAATAAACAATAGCAGAAAGGTATAGAGGAACTCAGACAAGAATTAACACCTGAAATAAAAAAAGAAAGTTTTGAATACATAGCATCTGAAGTAATGACTCAAATACAGAAACATATGAGGGAAACCCAATGCCTAACCAGAGCAAGTACAGAGAGCACTATGACCAGCCGAAACGTATGACTTAACAGCGTCACAAGCAAAGAAACAACAGCAGAAAGGTAAAGAGGAGTCAAAGCAAAAATAATTTATGAAATAAAAAAATAATTCCTTGAAATTGTAGCATTTGAAGTAGAGAATCAATTCTGGAAATATATAGAGGAAACAGAATTTGGAAAAACTACAGTAAAAGAATTAATAGCTACCTTTAAAGAAGACATTGTTAAAATAATAGAGCAGATCAGAAATATGACGGATTCCTGGAATGAGCAATACGGAAAAGAAACAGACTGCATGGAGCAGACTCAAAGAGATATAGAACAAGTTAAAATCTCATCACGAATCCACAAACCATTTGAGTGAAAGCAAAGACAGAGTTTAAGTCCTTGAAGCCTGGCACAACTAGTGAAAAGGAGAGAAAAGATCTCTTAAAAACAATGAGGATGCAGAAAAATATAATCCATCACCTGCAAGATGATGCCAAGATGAACAACATGAGACTAATTGGCATCAGTGAGAATGAAAGAGTCAATATAAATAAAATAAAAAGAAGATGGGCAGAAGTAATAGCAGAAAACTTCACAAATATGAGGAAGCAATCCAACATTCAGGTAACTGAAGCATACAGAACACCAAGTAACTTCAACCAAATTAAAAACACACCAAGACACATAGTAGTCAAGATCCCAGAAATCTAACACAGGAATAATATACTGAAAGCTGCTAGAGAGAAGAAGCAGATCACATTCAAAGGAAAACCCATCAGTATTGAGGCTGACTTCTGTACACAAGCCATGAGCAAGGAGAGCATGGGGCAGAGTTCTTCAAGTCCTGTATGAAAACAAATTCCAGCCCAGACTACTATACCCTGCAAACTCATTCAATTTTGATGGAGAAGTGAAAACTTCCACGACAAAGAAAAACTGAAGAATTTCATGATAACAAAGTCATCCCTACACAGGCTACTGAAAGATGTTCTAGTTAGAGACCACAATGACCAGAACTCCATGAATAAGAACAGAAGGAACCCACTAAACAGGGCAAACAATTAAACACAGGATAAAGAGGAGTAACCAACAACAGGTAAATATCACAACAATCATAAGTCAACACATTTCAATTGTAACCATCAATGTAAATGGACTCAATTCACCAATTAAGATAAATATATAGGCACAGTAGACTAGGAAACAGAATCCAACAATATGCTATGTACACACTTAACTCAAGAAGACATTCATAGGCTCAAAGTCAAAGGATGGAAAGCAATACTATGTGCCCCAGCACCTCAGAAAAAAGCAGGAGTAAGAATTCTGTTCTCAGAAAGTCTCAACTTCAAACTCAGAATGATCAAATGACACAAAGAAGCCCACTATATATTGGTTAGGGAAAAAAAAATCAAGAGGAAGTGGTAACACTCATAAATGTCTATGCACCAAACAGAGGGGCACCCAACTATGTAAGACAAATTTTTAATGAACACAAAAAATCTGATATGCAAGACCACAATCTTAACAGGAGAACTGAACACCCCCTTATCTCAAAAAGATAGGTCAAGTAGACAAAATATTAGCAGGGAAGTAGCAGAAATGAACCAGAGCTCGGAACAAATGTACATGGTGGACATATACAGAATGTAACACCCAACAACAGCTGAATACACATTTTTTTCAGCTGCACACAGGTCATTTTCCAAAATAGACCACATACTAGCCCAGAGGTCATGCGTAAGTATATGCAAGGAAACAGAAATTATCCCATACATATTATCAGACAACAGTGCAAAGAAACTGAAAATAAGCAACAAAAGAAACTAGAAAAATCTGCTACATACATGGAAATTAAACAACATCCTACTGAGGATGAATGGGTCACAGATGAAATTAAAAAAGAAATTCAACAATATCTACAATTCAATGAAAATTCAGCCACAACTTAGCGAATTTATGGGATATGATGAAAGCACTTCTCAGAGGGAAAATCAAAGCTGTGAACTCACACATTAGGAAAACAGAATGGGAACAAATAAACACCCTAATGTTGCACCTTTGCCATCTGGAAAAGGAACATCAAACCAAACCCTGAGCCCCAAGATGTGAAGAAATCATAAAGATTAGAGCAGAAATTGATTGAGTTGAGATGAAGAAAACAGTTCAAAGAATCCACAAATCAAAAAGTTGGCTCTTTGAAAGACTAAATAAGTTGTTAAGCTTCTATCTAACCTTTCCTCAAAAAGAGGAAAGAAAAACTTCAAATACAAGTAATAAGGAATGAAAAGGGTAAATCACAACAGACCCAGTGGAAATTGAGATTATCAGTAGATACTTCAAGAATCTTTATGCTCACAAAATAAAAGACACAGAAGAAATGGACAGATTCCTAGAAAGGTACAAATTACCAAAATTGAATCAAGAAGATATAACAACTCTCAATAAGCCAATAACAGCCAAAGAAATAAGAAACGTAGTACAAAGCGTGCCAACAAAAAAAGTCTAGGTCTTATAGCCGGGCGTGGTG